>CM030190.1:752600-822600 GCA_017639675.1 Aplochiton taeniatus
AAAATTATTTATTTACTTCCTGTATTTACAGTTTCAACTCAACCAAGCCTGAGGAAGGAAATGGATGAGGTGACGACCAAGTTCGGACAACCAGGCGTGATGAAGTGCCAGATCATCGGCAGACCAGCTCCCGAGATCAAATGGTACAAGGGCGGCAAAGAGATCACGGAGTCCCGTAAATACGAGATGAGCTCCGACGGACGCAACCACTCTCTGTCCATCATGACCGACCAACAGGAGGACGAGGGAGAGTACACCTGCAAGGCCATCAACGACGCCGGCGAGGCCGAGACCACCGGTGTTCTGGTCCTCGAGGCTCCGGCTCAGTTCCACCCCGACTTCCCGCTGAAGGGCACTTACCACGCCGGCCTGGGCACCACCCTGCGCATACACGTACCTTACATCGGCCGCCCTGAGCCAAAGATCATGTGGCTCCATGGAGCCAAGCAGCTGGAGAACACAGAGGATATCAGCATTGAGACCACGGAGCACTACACCCACTTAGTGGTCAAGAATGTGCAGCGCAGGGTACATGGAGGAAAGTACAGAGTCAGGCTGCACAATCACTTTGGCAGAGCTGACACTCCGTTTAACGTGGAAATCTACGGTGAGCAAAACAATACCTTCACTTACTGCTTTAGAGAATAAGCTTCTTTTCACAAGGGTCAAACTAACTAAAAAACGAAACACTCATTTGTTGTTCAGTAAACAGTAAATATATAAACATTACATTATAAATATTGTAATTGTATTTTGCCTGTTTTCCAGATACACCCGCCAAACCAGTGGGTCCCATTGTGCTTGACGCTCTGCTGAAGAACTCTGTCATCATCAGCTGGAAGGCTCCTGTGGATGATGGTGGATCTCTAATCACCAACTACCTCGTAGAAAAACGTGAGGACAAAGAGGGGATGGAGTGGGAGCTGGTGTCCTCCTCCATCAACGGGCTGAGCTGCCGCGTGCCCAACCTGATCGATAGCGCCGGATACTTCTTCCGCGTCTATGCTCAGAATCGCTACGGCAACAGCGAACCACTGGAACTGGCTTCTCCTATACTCATCAAGAGCCAACTTGGTAGGTGGATTGTAACAAGGCAATACAACAACCTATAAATGACAAACAATGCTTGACATGAATTGTTATGATTTATAATAGATATAAATAACAATATCTACATTTTTCTATACTTTACAGAAAAACCTTCTCCACCTCTTTCACCCGTCGTCTCTGGAATCACCAGGGACTCGTGTGTTGTGTCCTGGAGGCCTCCTCTCAGTGACGGTGGCTCCAAGATCAAGAGCTACTGCCTTGAGAAGAAGGAGAAGAAGGGAGAATGGACGGCAGTGACCAAGGATGAGATCCACCAGACGGTGTTCTCCGTTAAACGGCTCACGGAGGGAGCAGAGTACATCTTCCGTGTGAAATGCGAGAACCTCGGAGGGGAAAGTGAGTATAGCGAGGAATCCGGTCCCGCTGTTCCCAAGACTCTCGTCGATATCCGCGCTCCTGCCTTCAAAGAAGAGCTGAGGAACATGAGCGTCAAGTACAAGAGCAACGCCACCTTCGTCTGCAAGATCACAGGACAACCGAAGCCTGTGATCAAATGGTTCAAGCGTGGTAAGGAGATCCAGTCGGATGGAAAGAAACTGAAAATCCAGGAGTTCAAGGGAGGCTACCACCAGCTTGTGATCTCCGAGGCAGTGGAGGAAGACTCCACGGTTTATGGAATCAGAGCCACCAACCAGGGAGGTTCCATCGCTGCCACCGTCTCTTTGGACGTTGAAGGTAAGATCATAAGTTATATTACTGTAATACAATTATTTTACCAACAATAATTTAATTAAAAGGTGTAGTACACTGATCCTATCACAGTGAAAAGCCTTATAAATCATGTAATGATTCCTGCATTTCAGAGAAATTATGGAGCATATTCTTATTTACACATTTTGCAACATAGCTGGAGACCTACAGTCTTTAAACAAGAATATACTTGTTTCTTTTTATCTCTAGTACCTGCCAAGATTCACCTTCCTAAGAACCTTCAACACAAGGAAGCTATCCCTGCCCTGCGTGGTGAGATAGTCAACATCAAGATTCCCTTCAGTGGTAAACCAGATCCTGTAATCACCTGGCAAAAGGGACAGGACCTCATCGACAACAACGGCTACTACCAAGTTATCGTGACCCGCTCCTTCACCTCACTGGTCTTCCCTAACGGAGTGGACAGGAAAGACGCAGGCTTCTACATCGTCTGCGCCAAGAACAGGTTCGGCATTGACCAGCAAACCGTCGAGCTGGATGTTGCCGACGTGCCAGATCCACCACGCGGCCTCAAGGCCTGTGACATCTCCAGAGATTCAGTCACACTCAACTGGGTGGCCCCAGCCAGCGATGGCGGAAGCAGGGTAGCCAGCTACATCGTGGAGAAGTGTCCAACCACTTCTGATAGATGGGAGCGTGTTGCACAGGCACGCGACACTCACTACACTGTTACCAACCTGTTTGGAGGAACTGGCTACCAGTTCAGAGTCATTGCTGAGAACAAGTTTGGCCAGAGCGCCCCGTCTGAGAGCAGTGGCCCTGTCATGACCAAAGAAGACAAATCCAGAGTCCTGGGCTATGACAGAGAGGTTGATGATTCTGGACGTGTAGCCAAGAGCAAAGCCCCACATTCGAGTGCCAGTAATGTGCATACCAAGTACATGATTGCTGAGGAGTTAGGAAGAGGACAGTTTGGTATTGTCCACCGCTGTGTTGAGAACAGCACGGAGAAGACCTACATGGCTAAATTTGTCAAAGTTAGGGGTGCAGATCAAGCTCCCGTCAAGAAGGAAATTGCAACACTGAACTTGGCCAAACATCGTAACTTCCTGTGCCTTCATGAGTCATTCGACAGCCCAGAAGAGCTTGTCCTAATTTACGACTTCCTTTCTGGTGTTGACATATTCGAGCGTTTCAGCATAGCCGACTTTGAGCTTAACGAACGTGTAATTGTCCACTACGTAAGACAGGTGTGTGAGGCCCTGTTCTTCCTGCATGACGAGAGCTACGGTCACTTTGACATCAGGCCTGAGAATATTGTGTACACCACCAGAACGGGCTCCAATATCAAAATCATCGAGTTGGGCCAGTGCCAACACCTAACGCCTGGAGAGCAGATTAAGATTCAGTACTCCACAGCCGAGTACGCCGCTCCTGAGATCCACCAGAATGACATGGTCAGTTCTGTCACAGACATGTGGTCTGTTGGTATCCTTGCATACGTGCTTCTCAGTGGACTCAATCCATTCACTGCTGAAACTCACCAGCAGATGATTGACAACATTTCTAACGCAGAGTACAGTTATGACGACGAGTCCTTTAAGCAGGTCAGCGTGGAGTCATTAGATTTCACAGACCGCCTGCTGACTAAGGAACGCAAACACCGCATGAGCGCAGCTGAAGCTCTCGAGCATCCCTGGCTGAAAATATCAGAGGATGAGCTGAGCGGGAGAATCATCCAGACCACCAGGCACAAGAGGTATTACCAGACTATGGTGAAGAAGGAATGGGGAACGGTGGTGTCTGCTGCTCGTATTGCTAGCGGTGGTTCAGTCCGATCACAGAGAGGAGTCACTGTTGCCAAGGTGAAGATTGCGCCGTTCGAACACGGCCCACTCGCCGGCCAGATTGGACACGTCGTTGTGAATGAGGGAGAGAGCGTGAAGTTCATCTGCAACATAGAGAACTACGACAGCACCACTGAGGTCACATGGTACTGTGGAGTCAGACAACTGGAGACCGGTGACAAGTATGACATCATCTATGAGGAAGGTTTGGCAAACATCACTATCAACAAGGTCACAAGAGCAGACGACTGCACGTACAGATGTAAGGTTGTCAACGAGTACGGTGAGGATAGCGCTTACGCAGAGCTCTTTGTCAACGGCGTCAGGTCTTATCGTGACTACTTCACCACCCGTGTGGTAAAGAAGGTGAAACGCAGAGTGGACACCGCCAGACTGCTCCAGAAGCCACCAGAGTTCACCCTGCCTCTGTTCAACAAATCCGTCTACATCGGAGAGGACGTGCGCTTCGGCGTCACCATCACCGTGCACCCGGAGCCCCGTGTCATTTGGCATAAATCCGGTCAGAAACTCATCCCTGGAGATGATGAAAAGAAATACACCTTCCTCACTGATAAGGGTCTTTATCAACTCATCATCCATAACGTCAACACTGACGATGACGCCGAGTACAGTGTGGTGGCCCGTAACAGGTACGGAGACGACAGCTGCAAGGCTCGTCTGGCCGTCAGGCCTCGCCCTGCCCCGGCAGACAACACCCTGAGGCCCATGTTCAAACGTCTGCTGGCTAATGTTGAGATCAGGGAGGGTCAGAGCGCCCGCTTTGAGATCAGAGTGTCAGGACTCCCAGTGCTGAAGTGGGAGAAAGACGGCATGCCACTGGCAGTTGGTCCATCCATTGAGGTGGTCCACGAGGGCCTGGATTACTTTGTCCTGCACGTGAAAGACACGCTGCCTGAGGACTCTGGAGTCTACAGAGTAACAGCAACCAACTCCGCTGGGTCTGCCAGCTGCCAGGCCTTCCTTAAGGTGGAGCGTGTCACTCACGTGAAGAAGGTGTACGTGAGTGAAAAGGACAAAAAGAAACAAGCTGAAAAGGAGCTGATCGACAAGAAGGTCAGACTGTCACAGATCATGAGTGGCACTGACGTTATGCCCCTGCCCCCGTTGGCCATGCAAGCTGTGAGAGAGGCAGCAACCATGTTCAAACCTGCTGTGACAACCAAAAAGGGTGAGAAAACTGAGGCTGAAATACAGAAAGAGAAAGAGGAGAGGAAGAAGAGGGCGGATGAGAAGAGAATGAGAATGCCGTACGAGGTCCCTACTCCTCGAGTTGTTAACCCAGCTGTCCTTGAAGAGGACTTGGAGATCAAACACTACAAGCCTTGCTCTGACATGAAATGGTACAAGACGCTCCGCGATCAGTACGAGTTCCCTGAGCCAATGGATAAGATTGTTGAGAAGAGATTGAAACGCATTCGCCTCTCCAGGTGGGATCAGTTCTACGAGGTACCTATGCCCAGGATCAAGGATCAGTATAAGCCCAGATGGCGTATCCCTACAACCACTCAGGATGATCTGGAGACTGTGAGGCCTGCAAGGCACCGTTCCTCTTCACCCGACATGGACGCCTACCACAGGATCAGGAGGAGGTCCCTGGGAGATCTGTCTGACGAGGAGCTGCTGCTGCCTATCGATGAGTATCTGTCCATGAAGAGAACGGAGGAGGAGAGGCTTCGTTTGGAAGAGGAGCTGGAGCTAGGCTACTCCGCCTCACCACCTAGCCTTAGCCCCGTTCGATTTGAGCTGGCTGCTCTGCGCGGCACATCACCTAGGCGTGCCGTACACTCTGACGAAGAGGGAGAAGACGCGCCATCGTACGATTCCTACCGCATCCCGTCTAAATTTGAGGCTGGCCCCAGCTTCCTGGACCTGCGCCAGCGCCACGACAAGGCCACGTACAAAGCTCCAAGACAGAAGCATAGGGTATATGAAGAGAAGGAAGACCAGGAGCTGCTTCGCCCACACAAGACTACACAGAGGATAACCTCCTACAAGAGTGAGCTCAGACGCATCGAGTTCGAGGAAAAGACAAGGGTCACGAAAAAGGAGAAAACCATCACCGTGGCAACGGAGGCTGTGGAATCCGAGCACCTGTCTTCATTTAAGTCAGCTTATGTTCCTCGTCCAATCAAAAAGGTCCCGGAATCTGTGCTTAAACCCGAGATTTCCCTCAGCACTGCCAAAGCAAGCGCCAAAACTGACATTACTATCGCTAAAGTCGACCACCTGTCCAGGTACGAAGAGAGAAAGGAAGCTCTGAGGTCAGAGAGGAGATCAATGGAAAGGCCTGAAGCTGTATCCCAGAAGCCCTTCAGCCTGGACCACCCTCCACGCATCACCATGAGAATGCGTTCTCACCGCGTACCGTACGGCGCCAACACCAAATTCAACGTGAACATCCAGGCTAAGCCCAAGGCCGAGGTCAAGTGGTATCACAACGCCTCAGAGATCCAGAGCGGCAAGAAATACCGGCTCATCAACAACAACGGAGTCCTGACCCTTCAGATTAAGGACTGCCTGACTGAGGACAGCGGTACCTACCGTGTGGTCTGCACCAACTCAAGTGGAGAGACCTCTGACTACGCCACTCTGGACGTCTCTGGAACGGAGTACTCCAGCTACACGCTGAGTCACAAGGATGACTATGACTACGACGAGGAGGAGGTGCCTCCGTTCCTGCTGGGGTTGAGGAAGACCACCTCTCACCAGGTTGCCAGTTCCTCAATGAGTGAGACGACCATGGTCCAGAAGACGTCTTCAGTGCAAATGACAACAACGTCTTCAGTGTCTTCAGTCCAAGAGATGACAACATCTTCAGTGTCTGAGAGAGCTTCAGTGCCTGCAAAAATCCTGAGCAAACCAGTGTCACTGACAGTGACAGAGGGAAACATCGCCAGATTTGAGACTGAGGTCGATGGCGAACCAGCACCTAGCATAACTTGGCTGTTCCAGGACAAAGTCATGGGCTCTTCTCTCCGCCACCACATCACCTCGTCACAGTACAGCTCTTCCTTTGAGATTTCTTCTGTTGAAGTGTCAGACGAAGGCAACTACTCCGTATTGGTGGAGAACTCTGAGGGAAAGCAGGAAGCTTACTTCACCTTGACTGTCCGCAGGGATGAGTCCAGGGAGACGGTGCTCTCCTCTTCCAGGATCGCCTCCCCAGAGGCAAAGTCTCCTTTAGCAATGTCCCCTGAACCAATCAAATCTCCCCAGAGAATTAAGTCCCCTGAGCCAATCAAGTCCCCAGAGAGAGTTAAGTCTCCACCAACAGTGAAGTCACCAACTCCATCAGAGAGAGTTAAGTCTCCACCAACAGTGAAGTCACCAACTCCATCTGAGAGAGTGAAGTCTCCAACCACAGTCAAGTCTCCTACTCCATCTGAGAGAGTGAAGTCTCCAGACAAAGCCAAGTCTCCTACTCCATCAGAGAGAGTGAAGTCTCCAGACACAGCCAAGTCTCCTACTCCATCAGAGAGAGTTAAGTCTCCACCAACAGTGAAGTCTCCTACTCCATCAGAGAGAGTTAAGTCTCCACCAACAGTGAAGTCTCCTACTCCATCAGAGAGAGTTAAGTCTCCACCGACAGTGAAGTCTCCAACTCCATCTGTGAAGGATGAGCCGATAATGAAGCCATCTTTCTCAGCCGGACTGCATGACATGACAGCAGAATCCGACTCCATTGTCAAGCTGACAGTGAAGATAAACAGTGAGACGAAGACCAAGGTGTCCTGGACGAAGGACGGCAAGGTAATATAAACGTCTTATTTTGCATGATACATGTGATTGTTAAACCAATGGTTGGTAAAGGGGGAGGTAAACAGAGCTCAACATTAAATAAAACATATTCTTTGTCCTTGTAGACGCTGACTCAGGGTGGAAAATATGAGATCTTTGAGGAGCATGGCTCGGCCCACCTAGAGGTCTATGAGTCGGAAGTCTCTGACAGTGGAGTGTACACATGTACTGCTACCAACAGTGCTGGAACTGTGACCACATCCTGCACCGTCACTGTCCAAGGTAAGAGGGCTCACAATAAAATTACCAATCGTTTAAATATCTAAAACAAGACATCTAATAAATGCTTTTGCTCTTTTTGTTTCTACAGCCTCCAGGTCCACAACAAAAACTGAAATCTCTGGGCAAATTCTTAAACAGGAAGTAATGTATGAGGACGTTCAGTCATACACGGAAGTGAAGGCCTCTAGCAGCCAGACCACGGTATCAGTTGAGCGTTCTGTCGGAGCTTACTTCCTGGTTCAGCCCCACTCACAGAACGTCAACGAGGGACAGACTGTAACGTTCTCCTGTGAGATTGCAGGTGAACCCGCCCCAGAGGTGGAGTGGCTGAAAGACAACCTTGTGGTCAGTATACCAACGGGGAAACAGCAACTACTGTTTATGAATACTTCAGAGCAACACATTAATAATAAATAAGAAACAATGTTTCTCTAACTCTAGTTATGTTTTTGAATATTTTGTAGCAACACAGCGGGTTACAATAATAGATTACACATGAATGTTTCTTAAACTCTAGTTATGTTTTTGAATATTTTGTAGCAACACAGCGGGTTACAATAATAGATTACACATGAATGTTTCTTAAACTCTAGTTATGTTTTTGAATATTTTGTAGCAACACAGCGGGTTACAATAATAGATTACACATGAATGTTTCTTAAACTCTAGTTATGTTTTTGAATATTTTGTAGCAACACAGCGGGTTACAATAATAGATTACACATGAATGTTTCTTAAACTCTAGTTATGTTTTTCAATATTTTGTAGCAACACAGCGGGTTACAATAATACGTAGAACACGAATGTTTCCCAAACTGTAGTTATGTCCTCCGCAGGTATCTGTGACATCGAATATGAAATTGAGTCACTCTGAAAATGTGTACACATTGGAGATCTGTGATGCCACAGTTGCAGACAGTGGGAAATACACAGTAAAAGCCAAGAATCAATATGGACAATGCTCTGCCACGTCCTCCCTCAACGTCCTCAGTAAGTTAACGTTGCTATCTTGAAACACACTCACTCACATGCTTACACTGTTTTGTAGCTGTCTATATGTTTATGCTGGATGATGGGTATTACTGTTTGTAGCTATATACTAGCTTTTGTAAAAAAAAAAAAAAAAAAAGTGCCACCTTCTAACTCAGTGTTAGAAGATCTTAGTTTCATGTGCTTTTGTTTGCTATTCTCACAGCTCTTGTTGGAGAATCAACAACAATGATTATAATGGAGCAAGGCACTGCTGCCATTGCTACTGCCAGCTTGCAAAGCAAACACTCAGTCACAGCCACATCAGCTCACCACATGGAGGCTGAGTCCATGCAGGCTGCGAGCTACAGCAGCTCCAGCTCAGCTGCTGAGGTTACATTTGAAAGCATGACAGCTGCTAGCATGTCTGCTATGATGATGACGAGTGAGTCAATGGTTTCCATGAGCTCCAGCAATGTGATGGAAATATCAAGTCACACACATGTTGAGGCCTCCTCCTCTCTTGGGCGACAAGGTGAGACTTGGTAACTCGTACTGACCAAACTGTCAGTATCTTCAACATACTGGATAATCCCTGCAATCGTGATTGTATTTAAAAATGCTCAAAATTAAGAGCCTCTTCTTCTTGATAGCTCACTAAATATATAGACACCAAAGACATATCTGGTCTCAACCCAAAATCTCTTCTAAATAAATCTCTTTTTTTGTTTAAATGCCCATTTTATTGTGGCATAATGAATATTATCTTGATTTTGAAATAAATTTATAAAATGACTTCTTGAATATCTTGCCTGTCAGACTCATCCTGGGTCGTCCTCTTAAACTCTCAAAACAAATCGGTTCTCACGTAATCTGATTATATTCCCGTTTGCCTCCGCCAACAGGTGTTCCACCAAAGATCGAAGCTCTCCCAGAGGATGTGAGCGCTGAGCCAGGGAAGCTCCTGACTGTAGCCTGTGCTTTCTCTGGAGACCCATGCCCCTCCATTGAGTGGGTCCGCTCCGGCAAGACCCTGCCCAACAAAGAGGATGGCGGCCGTGTTCGAGTGGAGACCACCGAGGACCTTACCACCCTCATGATCGCTGGCGTGAAGCAGGATGACGCGGGGGCGTACACCCTCAAGCTGTCCAATCAGCTCGGCTCCGACATCGCAACTGTCAATGTTCACATTCGATCAATGTAAAAAGAAAAGAAAAAAAGTTAACCCGAAAAATATCATCAAGCAATTTCTATCCCCATTTCCCTCATCCAGTGTCTTTTTATTTATTAATTAGCTAAAAAATCTTTACTTGATAAAGACCTGGATTTCTGTTCTTGTAAATATGAACTATTTTTATACCAAACTTGACATTAATTTATGCCAAACTAGACTAAAGTCTAAAGTTGTTATAAAATGTGCCATATTGGATAAATATGACTTAGGATTTTTGAACCACTTTTCTGTGACATGTACATAATGTATATAGCCGAATTTAACGGTTATGGAAAATGTATGACTTGTTATTTATGACAATAATATTAACTGAAACAAAAGGAAACTAAATGTTTAGACAGGAGAAAGTTTCCCATGAAACGAATACCCTGTTAAACCTGAAACTAAACACTGTGCCTCAACAATAAGTTGAAGTCTTAAGATTGCCTCAACAGGTAGAGAGGCTCCCTGTTGAAGTTACTGAATCAGCGAGACAATGTTATAATTATGCACCAAGCATCCGTGCGTGCGATATTACAATATCTTATGAATTGTTGACATGATCATAAGACCCTGAGTGCTGTTTGCATATTACCCTCATGTTAAGCAGCAGGAATTGGTCTTGTGATCAGACTGACTATGTCATACAAACCTTTTTAATGACACGCTCAAAGTGCGAGCGGCCTGCACTTTGAGCTTTAGATAATTTTATGTGCACTGCTTCTGCCACTGGACAGTTGGATTGCCTTTTTTAATAGTAACATCACCTGGCCATAAAAAAAAATATATGTAAAAAAAAGTCCATCCAAGACCTCCTTTGGAGAAGCAGTGCCCCCTCTTGGAGGAGGACTAGGTAAATCTCTTGTGTGTTTGAGTGTGTTTTTAGTTTTAGAATTATTACTTTGTCAGGGTCAAGCAAATGTACCACAGCAAGTTCCATCTGCTGTGAAGGAAAACAGAAAAAGCAAACTGTTTTGCATTAATGTTAACGCCCTGCACCTCGCTTTTGATCTATTAATGTAGAATTACCAATATATTCATCCTCCTTGAGTTGTATGCATTAATGATTTAATAAAGCATGATTTCAGCACTATAGCAAAGTTCTCCCACCGACTCTTCATTTGCATGCTATTGGAGCTGCTCATAGACATAATCAAATGTTATTGAGCGGCAATAAATTGTAGACTTCTTTTGGTAAGTGTGAGTGTAGCCCAGTGAGTGAGTGAGTGAGTGAGTGAGTGAGTGTGTGTGTCAGGGACACTGGATTTACAGGCTGCATTGAAAGGTCGTCAATGAGACTGAAGATATATATGACTACAGACGATTTCCATTAGCAATTGAACTAGTAGTCCCACTTCCATTCATGGAACAATCAAGCAATATCTCCATTTCTTCATTAAGGGGCTTGGTCATCAGTTATGCCACACTAACTAAGAGCTGATTTTAAACTCAATAACTACTATATCTTGCTACTTTCCCTCTACGGTGTCAATAAATAATTTCAGGCAAAAAAGTGAATTAGCAATTCTAATTAGCAAACTACACCACACACAAGGATGGGTGTGTGTGTGTGTGTGTGTGTGTGTGTGTGTACCAGATGTAACTTCCATCCTCTGACCAATCTATTCTGGCCAATTGCTCTAGACTAACCATTCAAGATGTTCTATGATGTAATTTAATGATTATCTATCTGTCTATCCTTAACACAGTACTGTGCAAGCATTTTAGGCAAGTGTGAGAAAATGCTGTAAAGTAAGAATGCTTCCAAAAATAGAAGTGTTCATAGTTTATTTTGATTAATTAACTGAGTATCTGCCTGTACTTCTCAGCATTGAGGAGGCCATTAATTCCGATTCCAAATCCCCAACTCCATTTGCAGAAATGCAGCCCCAAACTTGCAAGGAAACCATGCATCACTGCTGTCTGTAGACACTCATTCTTGTACCGCTCTCCAGCCCTTCAGGGAACAAACTGCCTTCTGCCACAGACAAATGTTTCACATTTGGACTGCCATTTTTCTGCAGCCCAGTTCCTGTCTCTTCGTGCATATTTGAGTTGCTTGGCCTTGTTGCCATGTTGGAGGAATGGCTTTTGGGCCGCAATTCTTCCATGAAGACCGGACTTCTCCAGACAGTAGATGAGTGCACATGGGTTCCACTGGTTTCTGACTATTCTGAGCTGATGGCACTGCTGTACATCTTCGAAGGTAAGTATTGTGTCTTTCCTCTGCTGCTCTAAGTTTCCTTGGCTGTCCACTGTGTCTACTGTCCTCAACGTTGCTCATTTCCTTGTGCTTGGACAGCACATTTGGAAGCCCTTGCTAATGCAGTTTAACTACATTGTGCCTGGGAGAGACCGTGTTGATGCAGTTTAACATTGTGCCTGGGACAGACCGTGTTGATGCAGTTTAACTACATTGTGCCTGGGAGAGACCGTGTTGATGCAGTTTAACATTGTGCCTTGGAGAGACCATGCTAATGCAGTTTAACTGCATTGTGTCTTGTTGCTGTGCTCAGTGTTGCCATGGTGTATGACTTCTGACACTAAACTGTCTTCAGCAACCTCACCTTGGTAGCAGAGTTTGGCTGTTCCTCAGCCAGCTTTAACCCTCCTACACAGCTGTTTTTAATGACTGTTTCAACCTGTTCACTCAATTTGCATTTTGTTATTTGATGAAAATAAACTTAACATTTCTATATTTGAAAGCATTCTTACTTATTACAGCATTTTTTCCACACCTGCCTGAAGGTTGGGCACAGTACTGTATATACAAAAATATATATTTTTAGCAATATTCAATATTATGACCAGGACACTATTTCGCAACATTGTTTTTGGAAGTAGGGCCTACAAAAATCAAGCTAATAAATTTCACAAATTATTCTTTTTCATTTATGTATACACCTCACTAACATTTGTAATTTGTATTAAGAAAGATGGCGAAATAAAACACTTTTGAAAAAGACATTCTGGTTCTCTTAGTAATCATTTTGAGTCATATAAATACTTTTTGCTGCAACTTGATTTCACATCACTAATGACGTTTTCGCTTGAAATCATTCGAAACGAAAAATAAATCCATATCTGTGTTGGGCCAGCACTGACAGAGCAATCTAGAATAGTCTAATAGGCCTGATCATTTACTACCTGAACATAGGCAACCATAAACAAGCGACACCATTTTTTTTTTTTTTTACTTATATGGTTAATATGACAATGAATCATAGTAATATTACTACATTTCTTTTTAGCATAATAAGGTATAATGTTGCATATTTCATGGGTATTTTCACCTCACACATTTTAGAACTTACTATAGTGTGCTATGATTAGACTTGGCAGTTGAATTTTTAATTATCTAATTAATTCCGCATACAACTGCAAGATAAGCACTCCGAAGTAAGTGGTTTTTAGTCTGCAAGGTATGCAGTTTGTGATCCAAGTCAGCCTTGGCCAACAATCCAGAATACTCTAGGATCTGAACACCAGAAAGAAGAGGATTCGTTATTGCTTGAGAGGAAAACAACACAGTGGCCCGAGAGACTTACGGTAAGAAACGGACAATATAAACGCTATTACGGCAAAAAAATTAATAGGCTTAAAATAATTTGGCAACGGAAGACATTGATATTGAAAGGCAGCAGTAAGTAGATATTATGAAGTCAAATTAATATCACGAATAAATGTTATACGCCGACTGAAAATGATATAGCAGTACTAAGCGCCTGTGTTAGCCACCTACTGTCAATTCCTGTCAGAAGTTGTCGTGGCGCGTCCTCACTTCACCTTTCACTGGCTTCAGTTTTCTTTCGTGTCTTCATATCCTACTTATCTCCCTGTTGTGCTGTTCTCTTCTATATATAAAGCGCCAACACCGCTTTTATCAATGTTTTTGTCAGCCGAATTATAATTATTCGCCATGTACATTTATATAAATGTATTTTACATTGAACTAGACAGAACGGATCTTTGTATGTACAGCGCAAGCCTCCAGTCTTTCGCGGGCATCATCAACCTGCACGTGTGCGTGTCAGGTGAAGATAATCATCCACCGCGTGCCCCCTAAACAGGACAATGTCAATACGATATTTAGTAAAAGAAAAAAAGACGATCAAAGAGTCATTTTAAGCAAAACTATCACATAAACCAAAAAATAGTCAGTGATTGCAGACCAGTGACAGAAGTTGTTGTTGGTGACTGGCCAGTGCTCGTGTGACTGCACTATATGTTACTAGCATAGTCTTAAAATCACTGATCTAAGAGTTGATATTGCGCAGTGGCATTCCATGGATCCTTTTTTCATACCTTAAATCTTTAATATGACGAAAGTTTTTTTTTAAATTATTATTATTATTATTATTTGTCTCGCTAAAAACGCTTTTTTGTTGTTCCTTTTTTATCCATCATTACATCTTGTCCTGTGTCAAAATATATAAATAATAAAAATATAAACAAAATACAAGTAAAAAATGTAACAATGAGAGGCAAATAATGAGTAAATCAATTTGCACAATGTTTCTCATTGCAGTTGCCACATATCACAACTTGCCAAGTAAGGGGATGCCAAACCAAGCAACAGTAAGGGTTCAGCTTCTACTTGGATGGGTCTTCCTGCTGAATGTAACCCTGGTTTCACCTGCCAGGAGGACATGTGAGTAGCTGTATGGTGTTAGAGTAGTGGGGGTTAAACCCAGAGAATTACAAAGAGACACACCTAAGTTATATTTCAATATTCATCCCCATTGATCATCTCAAAGGAATGGACAAAACAAAGCTGAATTTCAATATTCCATAATATTCTATAACAAACCAACTGCAAACTCATTCTGTTGATGTAGGTAATGTTGTTGCTAAATATAAATCAGACTTTGACAGGCGTACCATTGCGGCGTCCTAGGTGGACCCCAAACCATATCCATGCAGTCCAAGGCTGTCAGTCTAGCGGCTCTAGTTTAGCCGATCGATGTCTGATTCTATAATCACATTATTCTGATCCACCCTACAAAACTCGCCATCATCTTCCTTGTGGAATAGTGTTCGATTTTTAAACTACTTAGTGGATTTCATAATCACTCAGTTGATTTCATTTCACACTCACTAGTTGATTATTATTTAAGGGCCATTGAAGTATTACGAAGAATAATGTTATAGGATTTAAATATGAAAATATACTTACATTTCAGACCTGCCCAGGGTGAAGGTCTGGTCTGCTCCTAAATGCAGATCTTTCTTCCTGCTTCCACCTGCTCCTCCCCCCTTCCCTCCTTTGAAACAGAGATCTGTACTTATGGTAACACACACACACACACACACACACACACAAACAGGCACACATGCACACACACACACATACGCACACACACACACATACACACACACATGTACACACTCACGCACAGATCCCAACTAATTAGCACACAAAACAATATACAGTATATAATATTTTGTATGATCAAACCCTATTTATCTTAATACTAATATTTTTTTTCAGGTTGACATAACTGACCATCTGACAGGAGCAAAAGGTGAAAAGGTATTGTTGCTTTGGCTGATGGTCCTGGCCTCCTAACTGTCAAGTTGCCATCCATGTATTACTGGTGTAGTTGGACATACTGCTAAAACTATTTCTGATTCTAGGGCTGCCAAGGAATCAGAGGAATAAAGGTAAGTCCACAGGCAGAGTTTGTAAATATAGACAAAGTTCTAAACAAATCAATAATTTAATCACTTGTGATCATCATCTAGCCCATGATATACATGTACAGCTGTAGTCCCCTGTGTTGTGTTCTGTGCCCCAGGGTCAGACAGGCAAGACAGGCACCGAGGGACCTCCAGGGAAGCCTGGCACCATGGGAGATGGAGGCCAAAAGGTGTGTACTATCAAACACACGATGGGCTTTGTAGGCAAAAAGATATGAACTCCCTCAATCAATGTATCAATCAATGAACCAGCCAAACGTGTTCACTACTTTAAATATAAAGATGGTTATATTAAGGAAGATAATAGTAATATCTGCATCTAAATGAAACACTAAGCTGGTTGGCGTTCATGGTGTTGTTGTTGTTGTTGTTGTTGTTGTGCTCTCTGTGTGCCAGGGAGAGAAGGGTGATCGCGGCTGGAGAGGTCCGTTTGGAGACACGGGCTCTCCCGGAGGACATCAGGTGATAAACTCCAAAACAAAGACTCTGAATGGGCGCATCAAGACTTCAATACGTCAATCTAATGTGCCTGTGTGTGTGTCTTTCTTTGTAGGGTATGCCAGGTCGAAAGGGATCTAGGGTAAGTCTGCAGTCAAATAGCTGTGTGTGTGTGTGTGTGTGTGTGTGTGTGTGTGTGTGTGTGTGTGTGTGTGTGTGTGTGTGTGTGTGTGTGTGACCCTGTCCACTGTGGTTTTGAACAGGGTGAGACGAGCGGTAAAGGGGCCCAGGGTCTAAAGGGGAAAGAGGTGAGGACGGCTTTTTAAAATTCCGGATTGTCGGGGACTGTTTGATTGACTTTCCACTCGTCCAATCAGCTCTTCCAATGTTTCAGGGACTTCCTGGTAAACCTGGAGGGCCAGGATTGAAGGTAACTGGTTGAGTGGGTGGGTTCTCTCATCTCAACCAATGAGGCTTGTCAAAGTAACACGGTATTGGTTTTTAATGTAAAGAGCACCTAACATGTGTCACAGGGAGAGCCAGGTCTGCAGGGATTCAAAGGACGAACTGGCCGTGAGGGAGCCAGAGGAGAGTCAGGAAAGAGAGGAGGCCTGGTAATCTAACTCACACACTCACACACACTCTCAACAACACACACACTCACTAACACGTTAACACTAACACACACACTCAACAAGACACACACTCACTAACACATTAACACTATCACACATACTCACTGTCACACACACTCAAAAACACACACTAACTCACTCACACGTTAACACGATCACACATACTCACTGTCACACACACTCAGTAACCCACACACTCACTAACACATTAAGACTATCACACACACACACTTTAACACTAACACACACACTCAAAAACACACACACACACTCCCTCACACGTTAACACGATCACACATACTCACTGTCACACACACTCAGTAACACACACACACACTCACTAACACATTAACACTATCACACACACACGTTAACACTAACACTCACACACTCAAAAACACACACACACACTCACTAACACATTAACACTATCACACATACTCACTGTCACACACACTCAACAACACACACACTCACTAACACATTAACACTAACACACACACGTTAACACTAACACTCACACACTCAAAAACACACACACACACTCACTCACACGTTAACAAGTTCACACATACTCACTGTCACACACACTCAGTAACACACACACTCACTAACACATTAACACTATCACACACACGTTAACACTAACACTCACACACTCAAAAACACACACACACACTCACTAACACATTAACACTATCACACATACTCACTGTCACACACACTCAGTAACGTACACACTCACTAACACATTAACACTATCACACACACGTTAACACTAACACTCACACTCTCAAAAACACACACACACACTCACTCACACGTTAACACGATCACACATACTCACTGTCACACACACTCAGTAACACACACACACACTCACTAACACGTTAACACTAACACACACATTCACCAACACACACACACTCAGTAACACGCACATTCACTATCACACACACTCAACAACACATACATACTCACTAACTCACATACTCACTGACACATCAACACTATCACACACACACTCACTATCACACACACTCACTAACACACACTAACTAATTCCGGTTGGTAAATGTACTCAGATATTTACTAACACACTAACACACATTGCGTTTTATAAACCTATTGACAAATACATATTATTACTATTATTATTATTATTATTATATGTTAAGGGTTAGGGTGTATCATGCGGCTTCTGTTCTGTGTTAAGGGTTGGAGGGGAGATCATGGCCCCCCAGGGACTCCAGGATACTATGGTGCTGTTGGACGGATGGGGATACCTGGAGAGCCTGGTGCACCTGGGACAGGTGAGGACCTACGGCTTAAAGGGACAGTACACTCAAAACAGACACTCATACATAGATTAGATTAGGGCCTAAGATTTACAGGGACAGTACACTCAAAACAGACACACATATAGATTAGATTAGGGCCTAAAACTTAAAGGGGCAGTGTACTTGAAACAGACACTCACACGTAGATTAGATTAGGGCCTAAGACTTAAAGGGGCAGTGTACTTGAAACAGACACTCACACGTAGATTAGATTAGGGCCTAAGACTTAAAGGGGCAGTGTACTCGAAACAGGCACCCACACGTAGATTAGATTAGGGCCTAAGAATTAAAGGGGCAGTGTACTCGAAACAGACACTCACACGTAGATTAGATTAGGGCCTAAGACTTAAAGGGGCAGTGTACTCGAAACAGACACTCACACGTAGATTAGATTAGGGCCTAAAACTTAAAGGGGCAGTGTACATGAAACAGACACTCACACGTAGATTAGATTAGGGCCTAAGACTTAAAGGGGCAGTGTACTTGAAACAGACACTCACACGTAGATTAGATTAGGGCCTAAGACTTAAAGGGGCAGTGTACTCGAAACAGGCACTCACACGTAGATTAGATTAGGGCCTAAGACTTAAAGGGGCAGTGTACTCGAAACAGACACTCACACGTAGATTAGATTAGGGCCTAAGACTTAAAGGGGCAGTGTACTCGAAACAGACACTCACACGTAGATTAGATTAGGGCCTAAAACTTAAAGGGGCAGTGTACTTGAAACAGACACTCACACGTAGATTAGATTAGGGCCTAAAACTTAAAGGGGCAGTGTACTCGAAACAGGCACTCACACGTAGATTAGATTAGGGCCTAAGACTTAAAGGGGCAGTGTACTCGAAACAGACACTTACACGTAGATTAGATTAGGGCCTAAAACTTAAAGGGGCAGTGTACTTGAAACAGACACTCACACGTAGATTAGATTAGGGCCTAAGACTTAAAGGGGCAGTGTACTTGAAACAGACACTCACACGTAGATTAGATTAGGGCCTAAGATTTAAAGGGGCAGTGTACTTGAAACAGACACTCACACGTAGATTAGATTAGGGCCTAAAACTTAAAGGGGCAGTGTACTTGAAACAGACACTCACACGTAGATGTTTGCAGAAACACATTCAGGTGACAGGCTACTGTCTTCATCTAAAGGACTTTTTTTTTTTTTTTTTTTCCTTTGTTGTACAGACTGGCACAGCGCACATTCACATAAACATGAAATACGCTCTTTCACAAGCGTTATACCATTTCCTATTTATGATAGTTGCAACAATCGCAACTATTTATTTTTTGCTACCAATCTGTATATAACCCCTTAATACAAAGGTCCTGTCTTTCTCTGTGCTGCAAAACAATAGGGCAGAAGAGTCATAATACAACCTGTTCATTTGACAGCATTTCTGAACATTGTTGTAAAGCCAAGAAAAGACTAATAAATGAATATGCTGTTGTCTCAAGTTCAAGTGGAAGTGTTTAGTTGCCATGTGCAACAAGTACCCGGACATTGGAATTCTTACTCCCACTCTTCCCGCAAGCATACAATGAGCCCTATATGATTAAAATAAACAATTTACTGAACATAAAAATAAGACGACTGGTAGTTAAAGTCCAAGCATTTGGTGTTGACAACGTAAGTGACGTTAAGTATTGTTCATAACCGTATTGTCCATAATAATCATAAAGTGACTTCCAGTGTATAATAAGGTGGACTGGTTTTCAGTGGTGGCGTTTCCCACCAGTGTATCAGATACACCAAAAGAAAACTGTGAATTAATGAAGATGTTGTTGACTTGTTTTCAGTGGTGGTGTTTCCCACCAGTGTATCAGACACACCAAAAGAAAACTGTGAATTAATGAATATGTTCTTGACTTGTTTTCAGTGGTGGTGTTTCCTGGGCTTCCTGGGGAGCAGGGCAACGAAGGACCCTCTGCCAGATGCAACTGCTCTCAGTCCCAGGATGCCAGCTGGCAGCGCCTAACACAACAAGAGGATAAAGTGCTTAGTGTGGGTCTGCATTTAAAACAGCTGGCGCTAACACACACACACACACACACACACACACACACACACACACAGCACCAGGATAAAGTCCTTACTGTAGGTCTACGTTAAGTCTGGCACAGACACACACAGCAGTGTGAGTGGTGTGGTTGTGAGCCTATCCTCTCCCTGTGGTTCTCCTTTGTAGATCTATGTGGTGGATGGTGAGGTGGAGATGCAGGATCTGGTGTTGGAGGCGGAGATGCAGGGTCTGATGTTGGAGAACGTGATGGTGCTGAGGAGAGACACAGGAATGCTCTTCATCTACTCCAACGCACGCTGGAACAATGTCATGCCACAGGTATCAATCACAGCATAGATACTGTTTCTATGGTGAAGGCAGCATGGATACTGTGTCCATTGTGACGGCATCACAGCATGGATACTGTGTCCATGGTGCCGGCAGCATGGATACTGTGTCCATGGTGTTGGCCGCACAGCATGGACTAAAGATGGTTCGGGCAGGTTTATGTACCCATGTTTAAATATTAGCGCATATATATATAAAATACCCTTGCCCCTATTTAATATTATAGGTAGCCACAGAGAAAAACAAAATAAGTAATCAGTAGATATAAACTATATCTGGATACACATTTGTGATTAGGTATAATTGTATTGTCTTTGTATGCATGGATAAATATGACATCTGTGTGTGTATATATAATAATCTTAACTTTGGGTCTTTTTCAGGACCAGGACTCAACCTCATGGCCTCAATGACATGCAGGCCCAAGCCCTTTCCATCCCCCAATCTCCCTCTAACCCAGCCACCTTCTCCCTCTAACCCAGCCACCTTCTCCTTATAACCCAGCCACCTTCTCCTCTAACCCAGCAACTTCTCCCTCTAACCCAGCCACCTTCTCCCTCTAACCCAGCCACCTTCTCCCTCTGACCAAGCCACCTTCTCCCTCTAACCTAGCCACCTTCTCCTTATAACCCAGCCACCTTCTCCTCTAACCCAGCCACCTTCTCCCTCTAACCCAGCCACCTTCTCCTTATAACCCAGCCACCTTCTCCTTTAATCCAACCACCTTCTCCTTTAACCCAACTACGTTCTCCATATAAGCTTGTTGTTTTTCTTCCATTAACACATTCAATGTTATAGCTCTGAAACTATTGAGTGATCTAGTTTGGATATAACTAAAATGCTCACAAAGAGATTTGATCATCCGTACTGGGGTCGAATGTATTTAATTCAACACTGTATTAAATTGTAACATATTTGTATTATTTTTTATTTTAATTTAATTTTTAATTTTTAATGTTTTATTTTCTAATGCATTTTCTTTTTCTTTGCCTGACTTGGAAAAAGGGCACTACTGCATAAGAGACCGTCTCAGCGAGTCAACCCTGTATTAATACATATTTCTAAATCTGAAAGTACATTTGTGGGATATTTTTCTTATTTAAATTGATGTGATTGAAATAATTAGATTTGTGTCAAAGCACACCATAGATGAATTGGTGTGCCAAGCCAACAGTTTTTATACCCAAACGGTTCCAAAGGTCTCGTTTAACAGATCAGCAAGACTATCCCCTTTAATCTGGGAAAATGACTAGTTTTATCCTGTATTTTGACAGCTTCCTGTAGGTTTTATTTTACAAACTTTACAACCCAAAGTAAAAACAGTGCCCACAGCCAAGAAAGCTAACTTCCATCCCAGAGCGCATATCGATCAACACATTTACAGTAAATCTGACTTCAGAGTGATCTAATCACGAAGACATGCTCATTTAATTCAGATAATGACACACAGATTATATTCGTTTTTTCAAAATCTAGTTCTGATTGTAGCATAATACATTTCATTAAAGGGATATATGTTAGTAGGAGGTTATTGCTTGTTTGCTAAACTATTCTGTTAAAGTTAATAGCATCCATTGGCGGAAAAAACATCAATTATTAGGACATGGACATGTATATACAGTCAATAGAAGTCTGCAACAGGTATAAAACATCATATATTAGTTAGGTGAACTATTCCCCCAGAGACTTTGCAAGCAATGCAGTAGCCTGTTGGTAGTAGGATGGTAGGTGGATGTTTCCTATAGTCAGACTGACCTCTACTGGCCAGCAGAGGAACTGAAGCAGCCGAGATCTGTCTATGCAATTTTATACACAACAGGTGGAGGTCATACATGATTGATCAATGAAAGCTTTTTGGAAACAAACAACTTTGACTAAAATTCCAAATCAATGTGCTTACCAAGTAGGATTGTTTGTTGTTGTAGTGTCAAAATTCCATGAGGCATTTACACGCAAATGCAGGATGCTTACACTCAAAACCCACACTCAAGGATGTCAGCTAGTTGGACCAAACTAGATCAATACATCCTTTGAATTGAAAATATGTTATTCTATGAAATATACAAACTTCTTTAATCGTTCACTTTTCCTGGACTTTCTTTTGTTTTTACGAAGTTTTCAAAGTTGCCTTTGAGATAAGATTAGAGCGACTTCTCACTAGGCAAGAGCATTATGACCATTTGATAACCTTCAAGCAGCAGATTAATAACCACACTGAAAGATTAAGCCCACATGTTTACACTTTATGGAGAGATTGTGTTAGTGTGTACCAGTCTGAAGATTAGCTTTCTGATTTTAGGCAGGTTCAGTCCATACACCACAGGGTTGATAACACAGGGGATGATAAGGAACTCCAGAGACAGAATCATTACAACATTTGGATCCAGTTGGTCAGCTTTGTAGCGACTCAGTGACACCTCACAGAACACAGAGATGGAATAGTTGACAAAAGTCACAATGTGAGGCAGACATGTTTGAAGAGCTTTGCCTCTGAACTCTGAGGATTTCCGCTGACAGACCAGAAGGATCCTCAGATAGGTGTACAGCACAAAGCACAGCGGAAGGAACACTGTTGTTGTGGAAACCAACAGCCCGGCGATGCTGTTTGGAGTAGTGTCCACACATGAGAGCTGTACCACCGGCCAGGTTGCACAGAACACCCTGGGCAGCTTGTTACCACACAGGGGTAATCGGACAGCTAGGTACACTAGGGTACCTAAAGAAAACACAGGATACAACCAGGCTGCTGCTACCAGCATACACACTGTCCTGGGACTCAATATACTGTGGTAATGTAACGGCTTACATATAGCCACATAACGGTCATAAGCCATGATGCTGAGAACAGTTAGCTCATAAGAAGCATAGGTGTAAATAATATATATCTGTGTGAAGCAGGCAGGTCGTGAGATCAGGTGTGTGTCTGACAGGAGGTCCATGAGGAATCTGGGAAAGAAACCAGAGGAGCCGTAGAGAGAGTTCAGAGACAGACAGGATATAAAGACATACATGGGCTCATGCAGCGTTTTCTCCAGACATATTACCAGGATAATGACCACGTTAAAAGATACAATAACAGCATAGAGCAGCAGGGTCAGGCTGAAGAACAGGTATCTGGAGGCTCCAAGCTCCCTGAACAGAGTCAGCTGGAAGTAGAAAGGAGAGGAGTCGTTGGCCAAACGGCCGGACATGGTCTCCTGGCACAGCCCTCACCCCAGCTTCTACAATGTCATAAAATACAGTTGTTCAGATAGCTGTAAAATAACAAGTAAAACAATACAATACAATACAGTAATTATTTATCACATGATGAACAAGTACTAGCAGTACACAGAGCTCACCACTCAGCAGACCTGGCTCATCTAGTTAGCTGTCAGGGCTGAGACAGCTGACAGAGATGAAGTCAACACTGTCTTATCCTCTAGTAATGTGGCTGCTAACACTCCCACTGTGTTCCCTTGAGGCAATGGACACAAAGAAGAAAAACAACTCATTATGACAGATTGTTAAGAGATTTATGTAAGTGCTATGCTTAAAATAATCTGACCCTATTTATATTTGTGTGTCCCCAAAAAATACTTAAAAAATACTGTATGTGGTATAGTGGGTTTTTCTGGTTATGGCGGGACATTTACACATCGTACAGTATTTGCATAAGTTGGGAGTACAGTACTATCAGTGTGCAGCATTAAGGGTTTTTAATATTCCCTGTGTTGTATGATGTGACCGTTGTCTACATTTCTTAATATTACAGTGTGTCCCAATGTTGCCCAGACCTGGTTGAATACTCCCCTGTGATGTGCTGGATACCATGTCTTAGTTCTTTATTACTGCAAAGGCCCACACCACTGCCTGACACCTTAAGGTCATGACCCCACACCACGGCCTGACCCCTTTAGGTCATGACCCCACACCACAGCCTGACCCCATAACCCTAACCCTAACCCACACCACGGCCTGACACCCTTAAGGTCATGACCCCACACCACAACCTGACTGTGTTCTAAGAACCATATGGGGTTCATAGTGAGAAAAAAACTATTTTGGGGGGGAGAAAAAAAAATGTGGAGCTTTAATGCAAATTAAATCCTATAGGTTTGACTGAGAGATTCACAAGATTGTTTTAACTCAAAGCATCTAGGTTCATACATTCAATCATGTAAGGTTCATATATGACACAATGACATGTCAGTTTTATTATCATATGCTTTTATTGTCTCTGTCCTTTCTTTGAAAAATATACCTGCATTTGTATTTATTTGAGGAAAAAAAAGTAGAAATAAAGTAATTTCCCCTTGTTGTCAATGAAGTACAATCTAGTTCAATGAATTAAAAGTTTGTTTTCAAAGTAGTTCTCATTAAGCGGGAAAACCAAATAATATTACTTAAACAAGTACTACAATTTGTTGTTTATGTAGCAGATGGGGTTGCACTTATAAGGCTGTGAAATTACCTCCACAAAACATACATCAAGTGAAACTATTCACATTTGCACAATTTGAAATGTAATCGTGATTTATTATATTATGCAAAACACCATAAAAGCATACAATTACTCTATAGCTCTAATTTACATCTATTTAGTTTGTTGATGTTGCATTTTATTCAGAGACATTTTTAAACAATGTGTGAGAAATAAAGCACACTTCATCCAAAAGGAGATTCTTTTTTACAGTACATTTCTGTTATAATTTCCTATCCGTTAACAACACTCAGTTAAATAGAGAATAAGTGGACAGCGATCATTTCTCCAATGGCCTAATATGTGCCACAGGAGAATGACGTACGACAGCCAGTACATCAAACCGGTACCCATTCAAGCATTTACGGTCACAGTTAATACAAACCAACACACTTGCAATGGGGGAAAAGTCAAAAAGATTAATATTGAATAATTAATCATTATTATTATTATGAATTATTTGAAATGTGTAGCTTTATGAAATACACAACAGAGATGTTTTACCATCCGATAGATCATTACTCTGATTTTAGGCAGCTTGAGTCCATAGATGAGAGGGTTCAGCAAACAGGGAATTATTATGAACTCTAGAGACAAAATAATTACTATGAATGGATCCAGTTGGTAAGCTTTGTAGCGACTCAGTGACACCTCACAGAACAAGGTGATGGAATAGTTGACAAAACTGACAATGTGAGGCAGGCAGGTTTGAAGAGCTTTGCCTCTGAACTCTGACGATTTCTGCTGACAGACCAGAAGGATCCTCAGATAGGTGTACAGCACAAAGCACAGTGGAAGGAACACTGTTGCTATGCTAACAAACAGACCTGTAAAATTGTTTATAGAAGTGTCCACACATGAGAGCTGTACCACTGGCCAGCTGATGCAAAAAAACCTTGGCACCTGATTCCCACACAGGGGTAGTCTGATGGTTAGATACAAAGGGCCACCAAGAGAAAACACAGGGATCAACCAGGCTGCTGCTACCAGCATACACATTGTCCTGGGACTCATTATACTGTGGTAACGTAACGGCTTACATATAGCCACATAACGGTCATAAGCCATGATGCTGAGAACAAATAGCTCACATGAAGCATATGAGTAAATAACATATATCTGTGTGAAGCAGGCAGGTCGTGAGATCAGGTGTGTGTCTGACAGGAGGTCCATGAGGAATCTGGGAAAGAAACCAGAGGAGCCGTAGAGAGAGTTCAGAGACAGACAGGATATAAAGACATACATGGGCTCATGCAGCGTTTTCTCCAGACATATTACCAGGATAATGACCACGTTAAAAGATACAATAACAGCATAGAGCAGCAGGGTCAGGCTGAAGAACAGGTATCTGGAGGCTCCAAGCTCCCTGAACAGAGTCAGCTGGAAGTAGAAAGGAGAGGAGTCGTTGGCCAAACGGCCGGACATGGTCTCCTGGCACAGCCCTCACCCCAGCTTCTACAATGTCGTAATATACAGTTGTTCAGATAGCTGTAAAATAACAAGTAAAACAATACAATACAATACAGTAATTATTTATCACATGATGAACAAGTACTAGCAGTACACAGAGCTCACCACTCAGCAGACCTGGCTCATCTAGTTAGCTGTCAGGGCTGAGACAGCTGACAGAGATGAAGTCAACACTGTCTTATCCTCTAGTAATGTGGCTGCTAACACTCCCACTGTGTTCCCTTGAGGCAATGGACACAAAGAAGAAAAACAACTCATTATGACAGATTGTTAAGAGATTTATGTAAGTGCTATGCTTAAAATAATCTGACCCTATTTATATTTGTGTGTCCCCAAAAAATACTTAAAAAATACTGTATGTGGTATAGTGGGTTTTTCTGGTTATGGCGGGACATTTACACATCGTACAGTATTTGCATAAGTTGGGAGTACAGTACTATCAGTGTGCAGCATTAAGGGTTTTTAATATTCCCTGTGTTGTATGATGTGACCGTTGTCTACATTTCTTAATATTACAGTGTGTCCCAATGTTGCCCAGACCTGGTTGAATACTCCCCTGTGATGTGCTGGATACCATGTCTTAGTTCTTTATTACTGCAAAGGCCCACACCACTGCCTGACACCTTAAGGTCATGACCCCACACCACGGCCTGACCCCTTTAGGTCATGACCCCACACCACAGCCTGACCCCATAACCCTAACCCTAACCCACACCACGGCCTGACACCCTTAAGGTCATGACCCCACACCACAACCTGACTGTGTTCTAAGAACCATATGGGGTTCATAGTGAGAAAAAAACTATTTTGGGGGGGAGAAAAAAAACTTTGGTGCTTTAATGCAAATTAAATCCTATAGGTTTGACTGAGAGATTCACAAGATTGTTTTAACTCAAAGCATCTAGGTTCATACATTCAATCATGTAAGGTTCATATATGACACAATGACATGTCAGTTTTATTATCATATGCTGTTACTGTCTCTGTCCTTTCTTTGAAAAATATACCTGCATTTGTATTTATTTGAGGGAATAAAGTAGAAATAAAATAATTTCCCCTTGTTGTCAACAAAGTACAATCTAGTTCAATGAATTAAAAGTTTGTTTTCAAAGTAGTTCTCATTAAGCGGGAAAACCAAATAATATTACTTAAACAAGTACTACAATTTGTTGTTTATGTAGCAGATGGGGTTGCACTTATAAGGCTGTGAAATTACCTCCACAAAACATACATCAAGTGAAACTATTCACATTTGCACAATCTGAAATGTAATCGTGATTTATTACATTATGCAAAACACCATAAAAGCATACAATTACTCTATAGCTCTAATTTACATCTATTTAGTTTATTGATGTTGCATTTTATACAGAGACATTTTCAAACAATGTGTGAGAAATAAAGCACAATTCATCCAAAAGTACATTTCTGTTTTAATTTCATATCCGTTAACAACAACACTCGAATAAAATAGAGAATAAGTGGACAGCGATCATTTCTCCAATGGCCTAATATGTGCCACAGGAGAATGACGTACGACAGCCAGTCCATCAAACCTGTACCCATTCAAGCATTTACGGTCACAGTTAATACAAACCAACACACTTGCAATGGGGGAAAAGTCAAAAAGATTCATATTGAATAATTAATCATTATTATTATTATGAATTATTTGAAATGTGTAGCTTTATGAAATACACAACAGAGATGTTTTACCATCCGATAGATCATTATGAGCAACAATTTTCCTATAAATGCATTTCCACATACACACATATATTTCAAGTACATCTCTCATGTAAACAAGTTTCATTATTAGTCCAAATAAATATAGGAATATTTGGTACAATGGACTTTAGTTTCCAATCCAAACTCAATTGCATAATAATAATTTCGTTTTATTTTCATTCGTATTCCTTTGTATTGTATTCAAGTTGCATTGTTAAGTACCTTGTATTGCAATTTTGCACGAAAGGCGCTCTATAAATAAAGTTTTCATTTGATTTGATTGATTGACGATACTACTGAGATAGCATTGTTAGGGATGACATGGACAGTGATATGTGATATACAGATGCATCATGGTGTCCTCATATCTTTTTTATCTTGCTAAATTCATTAGAGGTATAATTTATCACTTTTTTAACTCCCACTCTGAAAAAACTAGAAAATTAGACAGCTAAGTTCACAGTGGGTGTGAGACATTGTAGCTTGTAGGCCTCTTCAGGTCTCACCGTTAGATGACCAGGCATTTGGCAAAGCTGAAACTTGGTAGGGGGTCAATTCTACCTAATATTAATTTCTGAACATTTGCAAATTTCAAACATTAGTATTGTTTTGGTAAAAATTATTATGGACTTGTTTTCTTTGCATTATTCAAGGTCTCAAAACCCTGTTTTGTTATAAGACCAGGTTTTGTATTTTTTTTTAAAAATGCATTTTCCACAAATGAATGTTCTAAATGACATTTTGTTTTATTTCGAATGTGTTAGAAACATTGTCAACAGTTTATAGAATAAAACAAACATTTTCATTTTACACTTCTTCAATTTTTCCAGAGCTGTATCATGTGTTAACTAGCTAATCATAGTGTAAATGGTAACCTAATGTAGAGTGGCTTTGTTTGCTCATTTTGCCTTTGTACTGCTTCAGAAATACTTTGGCTATCCACTGAAGTAGTACATCTCCTCTTAACAACAATTGAAACAATGCATTGCAGTATATTGTCTCATATTGTCTCCAAGTCAGCCTTGGCCAACAATCCAGAATACTCTAGGATCTGAACACCAGAAAGAAGAGGATTCGTTATTGCTTGAGAGAAAAACAACACAGTGGCCCGAGAGACGTACGGTAAGAAACGGACAATATAAACGCTATTAAGGCAAAATAATGAATAGGCTTAAAATAATTTGGCAACGGAAGACATTGATATTGAAAGGCAGCAGTAAGAAGATATTATGAAGTCAAATTAATATCACGAATAAATGTTATACGCCGACTGAAAATGATATAGCAGTACTAACCGCCTGTGTTAGCCACCTACTGTCAATTCCTGTCAGAAGTTGTCGTTGCGCGTCCTCACTTCACCTTTCACTGGCTTCAGTTTTCTTTCGTGTCTTCATATCCTACTTATCTCCCTGTTGTGCTGTTCTCTTCTATATATAAAGCGCCAACACCGCTTTTGTCAATGTTTTTGTCAGCCGAATTATAATTATTCGCCATGTACATTTATATAAATGTATTTTACATTGAACTAGACAGAACGGATCTTTGTATGTACAGCGCAAGCCTCCAGTCTTTCGCGGGCATCATCAACCTGCACGTGTGCGTGTCAGGTGAAGATAATCATCCACCGCGTGCCCCCTAAACAGGACAATGTCAATACGATATTTAGTAAAAGAAAAAAAGACGATCAAAGAGTCATTTTAAGCAAAACTATCACATAAACCAAAAAATAGTCAGTGATTGCAGACCAGTGACAGAAGTTGTTGTTGGTGACTGGCCAGTGCTCGTGTGACTGCACTATATGTTACTAGCATAGTCTTAAAATCACTGATCTAAGAGTTGATATTGCGCAGTGGCATTCCATGGATCCTTTTTTCATACCTTAAATCTTTAATATGACGAAAGTTTTTTTTTAATTATTATTATTATTATTATTTGTCTCGCTAAAAACGCTTTTTTGTTGTTCCTTTTTTATCCATCATTACATCTTGTCCTGTGTCAAAATATATAAATAATATAAATATAAACAAAATACAAGTAAAAAATGTAACAATGAGAGGCAAATAATGAGTAAATCAATTTGCACAATGTTTCTCATTGCAGTTGCCACATATCACAACTTGCCAAGTAAGGGGATGCCATACCAAGCAACAGTAAGGGTTCAGCTTCTACTTGGATGGGTCTTCCTGCTGAATGTAACCCTGGTTTCACCTGCCAGGAGGACATGTGAGTAGCTGTATGGTGTTAGAGTAGTGGGGGTTAAACCCAGAGAATTACAAAGAGACACACCTAAGTTATATTTCAATATTCATCCCCATTGATCATCTCAAAGGAATGGACAAAACAAAGCTGAATTTCAATATTCCATAATATTCTATAACAAACCAACTGCAAACTCATTCTGTTGATGTAGGTAATGTTGTTGCTAAATATAAATCAGACTTTGACAGGCGTACCATTGCGGCGTCCTAGGTGGACCCCAACCCATATCCATGCAGTCCAAGGCTGTCAGTCTAGCGGCTCTAGTTTAGCCAAATGATGTCTGTATGATTCTATAATCACATTATTCTGATCCACCCTACAAAACTCGCCATCATCTTCCTTGTGGAATAGTGTTCGATTTTTAAACTACTCAGTGGATTTCATGCTCACTCAGTTGATTTCATTTCACACTCACTAGTTGATTATTATTTAAGGGCCATTGAAGTATTATGAAGAATAATTTTATAGGATTTAAATATGAAAATATACTTACATTTCAGACCTGCCCAGGTCTGGTCTGCTCCTAAATGCAGATCTTTCTTCCTGCTTCCACCTGCTCCTCCCCCCTTCCCTCCTTTGAAACAGAGATCTGTACTTATGGTAACACACACACACACACACACACACACACACAGGCACACATGCACACACACACACATACGCACACACACACACATAAACACACACATGTACACACTCACGCACAGATCCCAACAAATTAGCACACAAAACAATATACAGTATATAATATTTTGTATGATCAAACCCTATTTATCTTAATACTAATATTTTTTTTCAGGTTGACATAACTGACCATCTGACAGGAGCAAAAGGTGAAAAGGTATTGTTGCTTTGGCTGATGGTCCTGGCCTCCTAACTGTCAAGTTGCCATCCATGTATTACTGGTGTAGTTGGACATACTGCTAAAACTATTTCTGAATCTAGGGCTGCCAAGGAATCAGAGGAATAAAGGTAAGTCCACAGGCAGAGTTTGTAAATATAGACAAAGTTCTAAACAAATCAATAATTGAATCACTTGTGATCAACATCTAGCCCATGATATACATGTACAGCTGTAGTCCCCTGTGTTGTGTTCTGTGCCCCAGGGTCAGACAGGCAAGACAGGCACCGAGGGACCTCCAGGGAAGCCTGGCACCATGGGAGATGGAGGCCAAAAGGTGTGTACTATCAAACACACGATGGGCTTTGTAGGCAAAAAGATATGAACTCCCTCAATCAATGTATCAATCAATGAACCAGCCAAACGTGTTCACTACTTTAAATATAAAGATGGTTATATTAAGGAAGATAATAGTAATATCTGCATCTAAATGAAACACTAAGCTGGTTGGCGTTCATGGTGTTGTTGTTGTTGTTGTTGTTGTTGTTGTTGTGCTCTCTGTGTGCCAGGGAGAGAAGGGTGATCGCGGCTGGAGAGGTCCGTTTGGAGACGCGGGCTCTCCCGGAGGACATCAGGTGATAAACTCCAAAACAAAGACTCTGAATGGGCGCATCAAGACTTCAATACGTCAATCTAATGTGCCTGTGTGTGTGTCTTTCTTTGTAGGGTATGCCAGGTCGAAAGGGATCTAGGGTAAGTCTGCAGTCAAATAGCTGTGTGTGTGTGTGTGTGTGTGTGTGTGTGTGTGTGTGTGTGTGTGTGTGTGTGTGTGTGTGTGTGTGTGACCCTGTCCACTGTGGTTTTGAACAGGGTGAGACGAGCGGTAAAGGGGCCCAGGGTCTAAAGGGGAAAGAGGTGAGGACGGCTTTTTAAAATTCCGGATTGTCGGGGACTGTTTGATTGACTTTCCACTCGTCCAATCAGCTCTTCCAATGTTTCAGGGACTTCCTGGTAAACCTGGAGGGCCAGGATTGAAGGTAACTGGTTGAGTGGGTGGGTTCTCTCATCTCAACCAATGAGGCTTGTCAAAGTAACACGGTATTGGTTTTTAATGTAAAGAGCACCTAACATGTGTCACAGGGACAGCCAGGTCTGCAGGGATTCAAAGGACGAACTGGCCGTGAGGGAGCCAGAGGAGAGTCAGGAAAGAGAGGAGGCCTGGTAATCTAACTCACACACTCACACACTCTCAACAACACACACACTCACTAACACGTTAACACTAACACACACACTCAACAAGACACACACTCACTAACACATTAACACTATCACACATACTCACTGTCACACACACTCAACAACACACAAACTCACTAACACATTAACACTATCACACACACACGTTAACACTAACACTCACACACTCAAAAACACACACTACTCACTCACACGTTAACACGATCACACATACTCACTGTCACACACACTCAGTAACCCACACACTCACTAACACATTAACACTAACACACACACGTTAACACTAACACACACACTCAAAAACACACACACACACTCCCTCACACGTTAACACGATCACACATACTCACTGTCACACACACTCAACAACACACACACTCACTAACACATTAACACTATCACACACACACGTTAACACTAACACTCACACACTCAAAAACACACACACACACTCACTAACACATTAACACTATCACACATACTCACTGTCACACACACTCAACAACACACACACTCACTAACACATTAACACTAACACACACACGTTAACACTAACACTCACACACTCAAAAACACACACACACACTCACTCACACGTTAACAAGTTCACACATACTCACTGTCACACACACTCAACAACACACACACTCACTAACACATTAACACTAACACACACACGTTAACACTAACACTCACACACTCAAAAACACACACACACACTCACTCACACGTTAACAAGTTCACACATACTCACTGTCACACACACTCAGTAACACACACACTCACTAACACATTAACACTATCACACACACGTTAACACTAACACTCACACACTCAAAAACACACACACACACTCACTCACACGTTAACACGATCACACATACTCACTGTCACACACACTCAGTAACACACACTCACTAACACGTTAACACTAACACACACATTCACCAACACACACACACTCAGTAACACGCACATTCACTATCATACACACTCAACAACACATACATACTCACTAACTCACATACTCACTGACACATCAACACTATCACACACACACTCACTATCACACACACTCACTAACACACACTAACTAATTCCGGTTGGTAAATGTACTCAGATATTTACTAACACACTAACACACATTGCGTTTTATAAACCTATTGACAAATACATATTATTACTATTATTATTATTATTATTATTATTATTATTATATGTTAAGGGTTAGGGTGTATCATGCGGCTTCTGTTCTGTGTTAAGGGTTGGAGGGGAGATCATGGCCCCCCAGGGACTCCAGGATACTATGGTGCTGTTGGACGGATGGGGATACCTGGAGAGCCTGGTGCACCTGGGACAGGTGAGGACCTACGGCTTAAAGGGACAGTACACTCAAAACAGACACTCATACATAGATTAGATTAGGGCCTAAGATTTACAGGGACAGTACACTCAAAACAGACACACATATAGATTAGATTAGGGCCTAAAACGTAAAGGGGCAGTGTACTTGAAACAGACACTCACACGTAGATTAGATTAGGGCCTAAGACTTAAAGGGGCAGTGTACTTGAAACAGACACTCACACGTAGATTAGATTAGGGCCTAAGACTTAAAGGGGCAGTGTACTCGAAACAGGCACTCACACGTAGATTAGATTAGGGCCTAAGACTTAAAGGGGCAGTGTACTCGAAACAGACACTCACACGTAGATTAGATTAGGGCCTAAGACTTAAAGGGGCAGTTTACTCGAAACAGACACTCACACGTAGATTAGATTAGGGCCTAAAACTTAAAGGGGCAGTGTACTTGAAACAGACACTCACACGTAGATTAGATTAGGGCCTAAAATTTAAAGGGGCAGTGTACTCGAAACAGGCACTCACACGTAGATTAGATTAGGGCCTAAGACTTAAAGGGGCAGTGTACTCGAAACAGACACTTACACGTAGATTAGATTAGGGCCTAAAACTTAAAGGGGCAGTGTACTTGAAACAGACACTCACACGTAGATTAGATTAGGGCCTAAGACTTAAAGGGGCAGTGTACTTGAAACAGACACTCACACGTAGATTAGATTAGGGCCTAAGACTTAAAGGGGCAGTGTACTTGAAACAGACACTCACACGTAGATTAGATTAGGGCCTAAAACTTAAAGGGGCAGTGTACTTGAAACAGACACTCACACGTAGATGTTTGCAGAAACACATTCAGGTGACAGGCTACTGTCTTCATCTAAAGGACGTTTTTTTTTTTTTTTTTTTTCCTTTGTTGTACAGACTGGCACAGCGCACATTCACATAAACATTAAATATTGCAACAATTGCAACTATTTATTTTTTGCTACCAATCTGTATATAACCCCTTAATACAAAGGTCCTGTCTTTCTCTGTGCTGCAAAACAATAGGGCAGAAGAGTCATAATACAACCTGTTCATTTGACAGCATTTCTGAACATTGTTGTAAAGCCAAGAAAAGACTAATAAATGAATATGCTGTTGTCTCAAGTTCAAGTGGAAGTGTTTAGTTGCCATGTGCAACAAGTACCCGGACATTGGAATTCTTACTCCCACTCTTCCCGCAAGCATACAATGAGCCCTATATGATTAAAATAAACAATTTACTGAACATAAAAATAAGACGACTGGTAGTTAAAGTCCAAGCATTTGGTGTTGACAACGTAAGTGACGTTAAGTATTGTTCATAACCGTATTGTCCATAATAATCATAAAGTGACTTCCAGTGTATAATAAGGTGGACTGGTTTTCAGTGGTGGCGTTTCCCACCAGTGTATCAGACACACCAAAAGAAAACTGTGAATTAATGAAGATGTTGTTGACTTGTTTTCAGTGGTGGTGTTTCCCACCAGTGTATCAGACACACCAAAAGAAAACTGTGAATTAATGAATATGTTCTTGACTTGTTTTCAGTGCTGGTGTTTCCTGGGCTTCCTGGGGAGCAGGGCAACGAAGGGCCCTCTGCCAGATGCAACTGCTCTCAGTCCCAGGATGCCAGCTGGCAGAGCCTAACACAACAAGAGGATAAAGTGCTTAGTGTGGGTCTGCATTTAAAACAGCTGGCGCTAACACACACACACACACACACACACACACACACACACACACACACACACACACACACAGCACCAGGATAAAGTCCTTACTGTAGGTCTACGTTAAGTCTGGCACAGACACACACAGCAGTGTGAGTGGTGTGGTTGTGAGCCTATCCTCTCCCTGTGGTTCTCCTTTGTAGATCTATGTGGTGGATGGTGAGGTGGAGATGCAGGATCTGGTGTTGGAGGCGGAGATGCAGGGTCTGATGTTGGAGAACGTGATGGTGCTGAGGAGAGACACAGGAATGCTCTTCATCTACTCCAACGCACGCTGGAACAATGTCATGCCACAGGTATCAATCACAGCATAGATACTGTTTCTATGGTGAAGGCAGCATGGATACTGTGTCCATTGTGACGGCATCACAGCATGGATACTGTGTCCATGGTGCCGGCAGCATGGATACTGTGTCCATGGTGTTGGCCGCACAGCATGGACTAAAGATGGTCCGGGCAGGTTTATGTACCCATGTTTAAATATTAGCGCATATATATATAAAATACCCTTGCCCCTATTTAATATTATAGGTAGCCACAGAGAAAAACAAAATAAGTAATCAGTAGATATAAACTATATCTGGATACACATTTGTGATTAGGTATAATTGTATTGTCTTTGTATGCATGGATAAATATGACATCTGTGTGTGTATATATAATAATCTTAACTTTGGGTCTTTTTCAGGACCAGGACTCAACCTCATGGCCTCAATGACATGCAGGCCCAAGCCCTTTCCATCCCCCAATCTCCCTCTAACCCAGCCACCTTCTCCCTCTAACCCAGCCACCTTCTCCCTCTAACCCAGCCACCTTCTCCCTCTAACCCAGCCACCTTCTCCCTCTAACCCAGCCACCTTCTCCCTCTAACCCAGCCACCTTCTCCCTCTAACCTAGCCACCTTCTCCTTATAACCCAGCCACCTTCTCCTCTAACCCAGCCACCTTCTCCCTCTAACCCAGCCACCTTCTCCTTATAACCCAGCCACCTTCTCCTTTAATCCAACCACCTTCTCCTTTAACCCAACTACGTTCTCCATATAAGCTTGTTTTTCTTCCATTAACACATTCAATGTTATAGCTCTGAAACTATTGAGTGATCTAGTTTGGATATAACTAAAATGCTCACAAAGAGATTTGATCATCCGTACTGGGGTCGAATATATTTAATTCAACACTGTATTAAATTGTAACATATTTGTATTATTTTTTATTTTAATTTAATTTTTAATTTTAAATGTTTTATTTTCTAATGCATTTTCTTTTTCTTTGCCTGACTTGGAAAAAGGGCACTACTGCATAAGAGACCGTCTCAGCGAGTCAACCCTGTATTAATAAATATTTCTAAATCTGAAAGTACATTTGTGGGATATTTTTCTTATTTAAATTGATGTGATTGAAATATTTAGATTTGTGTCAAAGCACACCATAGATGAATTGGTGTGCCAAGCCAACAGTTTTTATACCCAAACGGTTCCAAAGGTCTCGTTTAACAGATCAGCAAGACTATCCCCTTTAATCTGGGAAAATGACTAGTTTTATCCTTTATTTTGACAGCTTCCTGTAGGTTTTATTTTACAAACTTTACAACCCAAAGTAAAAACAGTGCCCACAGCCAAGAAAGCTAACTTCCATCCCAGAGCGCATATCGATCAACACATTTACAGTAAATCTGACTTCAGAGTGATCTAATCACGAAGACATGCTCATTTAATTCAGATAATGACACACAGATTATATTCGTTTTTTCAAAATCTAGTTCTGATTGTAGCATAATACATTTCATTAAAGGGATATATGTTAGTAGGAGGTTATTGCTTGTTTGCTAAACTATTCTGTTAAAGTTAATAGCATCCATTGGCGGAAAAAACATCAATTATTAGAACATGGACATGTATATACAGTCAATAGAAGTCTGCAACAGGTATAAAACATCATATATTAGTTAGGTGAACTATTCCCCCACAGACTTTGCAAGCAATGCAGTAGCCTGTTGGTAGTAGGATGGTAGGTGGATGTTTCCTATAGTCAGACTGACCTCTACTGGCCAGCAGAGGCACTGAAGCAGCCGAGATCTGTCTATGCAATTTTATACAGAACAGGTGGAGGTCATACATGATTGATCAATGAAAGCTTTTTGGAAACAAACAACTTTGACTAAAATTCCAAATCAATGTGCTTACCAAGTAGGATTGTTTCTTTGTTGTAGTGTCAAAATTCCATGAGGTATTTACACGCAAATGCAGGATGCTTACACTCAAAACCCACACTCAAGGATGTCAGCTAGTTGGATCAAACTAGATCAATACATCCTTTGAATTGAAAATATGTTATTCTATGAAATATACAAACTTCTTTAATCGTTCACTTTTCCTAGACTTTCTTTTGTTTTTACGAAGTTTTCAAAGTTGCCTTTGAGATAAGATTAGAGCGACTTCTAGCTAGGCAAGAGCATTATGACCATTTGATAACCTTCAAGCAGCAGATTAATAACCACACTGAAAGATTAAGCCCACATGTTTACACTTTATGGAGAGATTGTGTTAGTGTGTACCAGTCTGAAGATTAGCTTTCTGATTTTAGGCAGGTTCAGTCCATACACCACAGGGTTGAAAACACAGGGGATGATAAGGAACTCCAGAGACAGAATCATTACAACATTTGGATCCAGTTGGTCAGCTTTAAAGCGACTCAGTGACACCTCACAGAACCCAGAGATGGAATAGTTGACAAAAGTCACAATGTGAGGCAGGCATGTTTGAAGAGCTTTGCCTCTGAACTCTGAGGATTTCTGCTGACAGACCAGCAGGATCCTCAGATAGGTGTACAGCACAAAGCACAGCGGAAGGAAAACTGTTGTTGTGGAAACCAACAGCCCGGCGATGCTGTTTGGAGTAGTGTCCACACACGAGAGCTGTACCACCGGCCAGGTTGCACAGAACACCCTGGGCAGCTGATTCCCACACAGGGGTAGTCTGATAGTTAGATACAAAGGGCCACCAAGAGAAAACACAGGGATCAACCAGGCTGCTGCTACCAGCATACACATTGTCCTGGGACTCATTATACTGTGGTAATGTAACGGCTTACATATAGCCACATAACGGTCATAAGCCATGATGCTGAGAACAAATAGCTCATAAGAAGCATAGGTGTAAATAATATATATCTGTGTGAAGCAGGCAGGTCGTGAGATCAGGTGTGTGTCTGACAGGAGGTCCATGAGGAATCTGGGAAAGAAACCAGAGGAGCCGTAGAGAGAGTTCAGAGACAGACAGGATATAAAGACATACATGGGCTCATGCAGCGTTTTCTCCAGACATATTACCATGATAATGACCACGTTAAAAGATACAATAACAGCATAGAGCAGCAGGGTCAGGCTGAAGAACAGGTATCTGGAGGCTCCAAGCTCCCTGAACAGAGTCAGCTGGAAGTAGAAAGGAGAGGAGTCGTTGGCCAAACGGCCGGACATGGTCTCCTGGCACAGCCCTCACCCCAGCTTCTACAATGTCATAATATAGAGTTGTTCAGATAGCTGTAAAATAACAAGTAAAACAATACAATACAATACAGTAATTATTTATCACATGATGAACAAGTACTAGCAGTACACAGAGCTCACCACTCAGCAGACCTGGCTCATCTAGTTAGCTGTCAGGGCTGAGACAGCTGACAGAGATGAAGTCAACACTGTCTTATCCTCTAGTAATGTGGCTGCTAACACTCCCACTGTGGTCCCTTGAGGCAATGGACACAAAGAAGAAAAACAACTCATTATGACAGATTGTTAAGAGATTTATGTAAGTGCTATGCTTAAAATAATCTGACACTATTTATATTTGTGTGTCCCCAAAAAATACTTAAAAAATACTGTATGTGGTATAGTGGGTTTTTCTGGTTATGGCGGGACATTTACACATCGTACAATATTTGCATAAGTTGGGAGTACAGTACTATCAGTGTGCAGCATTAAGGGTTTTTAATATTCCCTGTGTTGTATGATGTGACCGTTGTCTACATTTCTTAATATTACAGTGTGTCCCAATGTTGCCCAGACCTGGTTGAATACTCCCCTGTGATGTGCTGGATACCATGTCTTAGCACTTTATTACTGCAAAGGCCCACACCACTGCCTGACCCCTTAAGGTCATGACCCCACACCACGGCCTGACCCCTTTAGGTCATGACCCCACACCACAGCCTGACCCCATAACCCTAACCCTAACCCACACCACGGCCTGACACCCTTAAGGTCATGACCCCACACCACAACCTGACTGTGTTCTAAGAACCATATGGGGTTCATAGTGAGAAAAAAACTATTTTGGGGGGGAGAAAAAAAACTTTGGAGCTTTAATGCAAATTAAATCCTATAGGTTTGACTGAGAGATTCACAAGATTGTTTTAACTCAAAGCATCTAGGTTCATACATTCAATCATGTAAGGTTCATATATGACACAATGACATGTCAGTTTTATTATCATATGCTGTTACTGTCTCTGTCCTTTCTTTGAAAAATATACCTGCATTTGTATTTATTTGAGGGAATAAAGTAGAAATAAAATAATTTCCCCTTGTTGTCAACGAAGTACAATCTAGTTCAATGAATTAAAAGTTTGTTTTCAAAGTAGTTCTCATTAAGCGGGAAAACCAAATAATATTACTTAAACAAGTACTACAATTTGTTGTTTATGTAGCAGATGGGGTTGCACTTATAAGGCTGTGAAATTACCTCCACAAAACATACATCAAGTGAAACTATTCACATTTGCACAATCTGAAATGTAATCGTGATTTATTACATTATGCAAAACACCATAAAAGCATACAATTACTCTATTGCTCTAATTTACATCTATTTAGTTTATTGATGTTGCATTTTATACAGAGACATTTTCAAATAATGTGTGAGAAATAAAGCACAATTCATTCAAAAGGAGATTCTTTTTTACAGTACATTTCTGTTTTAATTTCATATCCGTTAACAACAACACTCGAATAAAATAGAGAATAAGTGGACAGCGATCATTTCTCCAATGGCCTAATATGTGCCACAGGAGAATGACGTACGACAGCCAGTCCATCAAACCTGTACCCATTCAAGCATTTACGGTCACAGTTAATACAAACCAACACACTTGCAATGGGGGAAAAGTCAAAAAGATTAATATTGAATAATTAATCATTATTATTATTATGAATTATTTGAAATGTGTAGCTTCATGAAATACACAACAGAGATGTTTTACCATCCGATAGATCATTACTCTGATTTTAGGCAGCTTGAGTCCATAGATGAGAGGGTTCAGCAAACAGGGAATTATTATGAACTCTAGAGACAAAATCATTACTATGAATGGATCCAGTTGGTCAGCTTTGTAGCGACTCAGTGACACCTCACAGAACAAGGTGATGGAATAGTTGACAAAACTGACAATGTGAGGCAGGCAGGTTTGAAGAGCTTTGCCTCTGAACTCTGAGGATTTCTGCTGACAGACCAGAAGGATCCTCAGATAGGTGTACAGCACAAAGCACAGTGGAAGGAACACTGTTGCTATGCCAACAAACAGACCTGTAAAATTGTTTATAGAAGTGTCCACACATGAGAGCTGTACCACTGGCCAGCTGATGCAAAAAAACCTTGGCACCTGATTCCCACACAGGGGTAGTCTGATGGTTAGATACAAAGGGCCACCAAGAGAAAACACAGGGATCAACCAGGCTGCTGCTACCAGCATACACATTGTCCTGGGACTCATTATACTGTGGTAATGTAACGGCTTACATATAGCCACATAACGGTCATAAGCCATGATGCTGAGAACAAATAGCTCACATGAAGCATATGAGTAAATAATATATAGCTGTGTGAAGCAGGCAGGTCGTGAGATCAGGTGTGTGTCTGACAGGAGGTCCATGAGGAATCTGGGAAAGAAACCAGAGGAGCCGTAGAGAGAGTTCAGAGACAGACAGGATATAAAGACATACATGGGCTCATGCAGCGTTTTCTCCAGACATATTACCAGGATAATGACCACGTTAAAAGATACAATAACAGCATAGAGCAGCAGGGTCAGGCTGAAGAACAGGTATCTGGAGGCTCCAATTTCCCTGAACAGAGTCAGCTGGAAGTAGAAAGGAGAGGAGTCGTTGGCCAAACGGCCGGACATGGTCTCCTGGCACAGCCCTCACCCCAGCTTCTACAATGTCATAATATAGAGTTGTTCAGATCGCTGTAAAATAACAAGTAAAACAATACAATACAATACAGTAATTAGTTATCACATGATGAACAAGTACTAGCAGTACACAGAGCTCACCACTCAGCAGACCTGGCTCATCTAGTTAGCTGTCAGGGCTGAGACAGCTGACAGAGATGAGGTCAACACTGTCTTATCCTCTAGTAATGTGGCTGCTAACACTCCCACTGTGGTCCCTTGAGGAAATGGACACAAAGAAGAAAAACAACTCATTATGACAGATTGTTAAGAGATTTATGTAAGTGCTATGCTTAAAATAATCTGACCCTATTTATATTTGTGTGTCCCCAAAAAATACTTAAAAAATACTGTATGTGGTATAGTGGGTTTTTCTGGTTATGGCGGGACATTTACACATCGTACAGTATTTGCATAAGTTGGGAGTACAGTACTATCAGTGTGCAGCATTAAGGGTTTTTAATATTCCCTGTGTTGTATGATGTGACCGTTGTCTACATTTCTTAATATTACAGTGTGTCCCAATGTTGCCCAGACCTGGTTGAATACTCCCCTGTGATGTGCTGGATACCATGTCTTAGTTCTTTATTACTGCAAAGGCCCACACCACTGCCTGACCCCTTAAGGTCATGACCCCACACCACGGCCTGACCCCTTAAGGTCATGACCCCACACCACAGCCTGACCCCATAACCCTAACCCTAACCCACACCACGGCCTGACACCCTTTAGGTCATGACCCCACACCACAGCCTGACCCCATAACCCTAACCCTAACCCAAACCACGGCCTGACACCCTTAAGGTCATGACCCCACACCACAACCTGACTGTGTTCTAAGAACCATATGGGGTTCATAGTGAGAAAAAAACTATTTTGGGGGGGAGAAAAAAAACTTTGGAGCTTTAATGCAAATTAAATCCTATAGGTTTGACTGAGAGATTCACAAGATTGTTTTAACTCAAAGCATCTAGGTTCATACATTCAATCATGTAAGGTTCATATATGACACAATGACATGTCAGTTTTATTATCATATGCTTTTATTGTCTCTGTTCTTTCTTTGAAAAATATATCTGCATTTGTATTTATTTGAGGAAAAAAAAGTTGAAATAAAATAATTTCCCCTTGTTGTCAATGAAGTACAATCTAGTTCAATGAATTAAAAGTTTGTTTTCAAAGTAGTTCTCATTAAGTTGGAAAACCAAATAATATTACTTAAACAAGTACTACAATTTGTTGTTTATGTAGCAGATGGGGTTGCACTTATAAGGCTGTGAAATTACCTCCACAAAACATACATCAAGTGAAACTATTCACATTTGCACAATTTGAAATGTAATCGTGATTTATTACATTATGCAAAACACCATAAAAGCATACAATTACTCTATAGCTCTAATTTACATCTATTTAGTTTATTGATGTTGCATTTTATACAGAGACATTTTCAAACAATGTGTGAGAAATAAAGCACAATTCATCCAAAAGGAGATTCTTTTTTACAGTACATTTCTGTTATAATTTCATATCCGTTAACAACAACACTCGAATAAAATAGAGAATAAGTGGACAGCGATCATTTCTCCAATGGCCTAATATGTGCCACAGGAGAATGACGTACGACAGCCAGTCCATCAAACCTGTACCCATTCAAGCATGTACGGTCACAGTTAATACAAACCAACACACTTGAAATGGGGGAAAAGTCAAAAAGATTAATATTTAATAATTAATCATTATTATTATTATTAATTATTTGAAATGTGTAGCTTTATGAATTACACAACAGAGATGTTTTATGTTTTTTTGACGTAGCACTTAAAAATAATCCTTAATCTTTGTGGCAACCCTTATGAGATATTGTATTTGATATTCATTTAGCGCAAACAAGTAACGGAAGTTGAAACATTTCTTTGGATCTAACATGCGTACAGTAGATTGAATCCCACCCTGACAAATTAAATCAGTGTGTTAACGCCTCAGAAAGAGGCTTTGTTGGGGTGGACTATCCGATAGATCATTACTCTGATTTTAGGCAGCTTGAGTCCATAGATGAGAGGGTTCAGCAAACAGGGAATTATTATGAACTCTAGTGACAAAATCATTACTATGAATGGATCCAGTTGGTCAGCTTTGTAGCGACTCAGTGACACCTCACAGAACAAGGTGATGGAATAGTTGACAAAACTGACAATGTGAGGCAGGCAGGTTTGAAGAGCTTTGCCTCTGAACTCTGACGATTTCTGCTGACAGACCAGAAGGATCCTCAGATAGGTGTACAGCACAAAGCACAGTGGAAGGAACACTGTTGCTATGCTAACAAACAGACCTGTAAAATTGTTTATAGAAGTGTCCACACATGAGAGCTGTACCACTGGCCAGTTGATGCAAAAAAACCTGGGCACCTGATTCCCACACAGGGGTAGTCTGATGGTTAGATACAAAGGGCCACCAATAGAAAACACAGGGATCAACCAGGCTGCTGCTACCAGCATACACACTGTCCTGGGACTCATTATACTGTGGTAATGTAACGGCTTACATATAGCCACATAACGGTCATAAGCCATGATGCTGAGAACAAATAGCTCATAAGAAGCATATGAGTAAATAACATATATCTGTGTGAAGCAGGCAGGTCGTGAGATCAGGTGTGTGTCTGACAGGAGGTCCATGAGGAATCTGGGAAAGAAACCAGAGGAGCCGTAGAGAGAGTTCAGAGACAGACAGGATATAAAGACATACATGGGCTCATGCAGCGTTTTCTCCAGACATATTACAAGGATAATGACAACGTTAAAAGATACAATAACAGCATAGAGCAGCAGGGTCAGGCTGAAGAACAGGTATCTGGAGGCTCCAAGCTCCCTGAACAGAGTCAGCTGGAAGTAGAAAGGAGAGGAGTCGTTGGCCAAACGGCCAGACATGGTCTGCTGGCACAGCCCTCACCCCAGCTTCTACAATGTCATAATATAGAGTTGTTCAGATAGCTGTAAAATAACAAGTAAAACAGTACAATACAATACAGTAATAATTTATCACATGATGAACAAGTACTAGCAGTACACAGAGCTCACCACTCAGCAGACCTGGCTCATCTAGTTAGCTGTCAGGGCTGAGACAGCTGACAGAGATGAGGTCAACACTGTCTTATCCTCTAGTAATGTGGCTGCTAACACTCCCACTGTGGTCCCTTGAGGAAATGGACACGTAGTTAAAATAATGAAATGACAAATTATGAGGCAAGAAGCCACAAGCAACAACTTTCCTATAAATGCATTTCCACATACACACATATATATTTCAAGTACATCTCTCATGTAAACAAGTTTGATTATTAGTCCAAATAAATATAGGAATATTTGGTACAATGGACTTTAGTTTCCAATCCAAACTCAATTGCATAATAATAATTTCGTTTTATTTTCATTCGTATTCCTTTGTATTGTATTCAAGTTGCATTGTTAAGTACCTTGTATTGCAATTTTGCACGAAAGGCGCTCTATAAATAAAGTTTTCATTTGATTTGATTGATTGACGATACTACTGAGATAGCATTGTTAGGGATGACATGGACAGTGATATGTGATATACAGATGCATCATGGTGTCCTCATATCTTTTTTATCTTGCTAAATTCACTAGAGGTATAATTTATCACTGTTTTAACTCCCACTCTGAAAAAACTAGAAGCTAAGTTCACAGTGGGTGTGAGACATTGTAGCTTGTAGGCCTCTCCAGGTCTCACCGTTAGATGACCAGGCATTTGGCAAAGCTGAAACTTGGTAGGGGGTCAATTCTACCTAATATTAATTTCTGAACATTTGCAAATTTCCAACATTAGTATTGTTTCGGTAAAAAATTATTATGGACTTGTTTTCTTTGCATTATTCAAGGTCTCAAAACACTGTTTTGTTATAAGACCAGGTTTTGTACAAAAAAAAAAAATGCATTTTCCGCAAATGAATGTTCTAAATGACATTTTCTTTTATTTGGAATGTGTTAGAAACATTGTCAACAGTTTATAGAATAAAACAAACATTTTCATTTTACACTTCTTCAATTTTTCCAGAGCTGTATCATGTGTTAACTAGCTAATCATAGTGTAAATGGTAACCTAATGTAGAGTGGCTTTGTTTGCTCATTTTGCCTTTGTACTGCTTCAGAAATACTTTGGCTATCCATTGAAGTAGTACATCTCCTCTTAACAACAATTGAAACAATGCATTGCAGTATATTGTCTCATAATTCTGCCATCAAAACAATGTCAACACTATCTGTTGTTTGCATCATATTATCCCCTGTGTGACTTCAGGGACAGCTACGGCCATCGGGGTCTGAGTAATTAGTCAATAATAAATCTTTATCCTAAGTGGAGCAATTAAACCCCCTGATACAGCCGGTGTACCAACCAAGCAGAGCCCCATGATGTTACCTTGTCCGAGTCTCCCATGTCCAGCCCCAACAGACCTGGTCTCCTGCTGCCACTATCCTGGCCTGAGTAAACAACCTCCAGAAACCAAACCCTGGAAAAACAACAGTTCAGTTTCTCATTGAAACATTTATACTCAATAAGGTTTGTGTTATATTATAGACATGTTGATTATATATATATATATATATATATATATATATATATATATGCATTGTTTTACTCACAATCACTTGAACTATAGGACCCAACTTAGAATAAATGGTATAACATGTTGATTGGCCAGGAGTTTGATGTAAATATCTGCTGCCTGCTTCAGTGCCTATTCAGTCTTAACAATATTCCATGTTCATATCATGATGTTCCAGGGTAAAGACATCCACTCCACCTGGTACATGAATCACATTATCTATGGATGTAAGAAGTTATCACCATCCTTTATCAGACACTGTTTCTATGGTTCCAGGTAACACTGTTCCAGACAATGTTTTCAGCTTTGAGAGTATGTATATGCAGGTCCTTGTCATTGCTTCGCAATACTGACAACACGCTACTAATGATTGTTTTCACATTGCAGTAAGAGTATAAAAAGATTAGTATTCACTTCCAACAACATAGCAACAACATGGAGTAGGTAGATCACAATAGAGGTCACACAGTGAGAGGAAGAGGATAATGAGGAGGAGGCAGAGGAGGAGGAAGAAGAAGAGGAGGATGTGATGGTTAAAGGAATGGTCATACCCCATCAATGGAGCCCCACACCACCTCTCAGATGGGGTATGACCATTCCTTTAACCTTTAAACATCCTCCTCCTCCTCTTTCTCCTCCTCTTCCTCCTCGTCATTCTCCTCCTCTCACTGCATGACCTCTATTGTGACCTGCCTGCTCCAGATGAGGAAGATGTTTTTGTTTGACACTTTATAGCTGTACATAAACGTATTTTGACCTAGGTTTGCGGTTTTATTTCAGGAAGCAAAAATATAAAAAAATTTCGAGAGCTTAGTTTATTATAAGCTTCGATCTCAATTTTTTAAATGAAATTGGGTTATTTGCACATTTTCAATATTTGGGTGTTTATTAATGCCTGTGTGGTGTTCTTTTTCAATTAATAATATTTTGGGATTAATAATTCCTCAAATAAAAAGGTTCCATCTCCAAAAGTACATCGGATTGCAGTCATATGGTTCTATCGTTGCGCAATAGTGGTTAAAGCCTGAACGTAGATGGAACCTTATAACACTGAGCTCACGATTTGTTACATTATTTTTCTCTCTACTATTTGTTCAGAAATGCATGTAGAAACATATTGAAACATGGATCAAGTATCAATAATATAGGATTGCACAAACAACAACAGTGAAACTCACTATGTTGTGTTGTGTGTGGGTGATCGAAACAAATATTCCTATGGTATTTCATCATAAATTATTGATTTGAACCAATGATTCTGAAGTTGCAAGGTTTCGTCAAAGATATGAATGCAAAATGCAAGATTGTGATCACACGACAGCCTGTGTTGCAACCAGAGGCCGTGTTGGGTCCTCTCCAACAAAAATCTATTTTTTTAGTGCCAAAGCGATTGTAAAAACTGTACACTTCTGGTTAAATATCTAAAAAGACCTGCAAAACAGTGAACTATCCCGTTGCAGCTGAAATGGACAGAAATTCACCTCACTTCACTTGCAAGCTTCACACTGTTTCTTTAGAAAAAAAAATTCTAATAAAGTTATAATTATAATACGTTTATTTAAAAGTCACACAGAGTTGTCTTATACTTTCAAACACTTTCAACTGATGATGGACGTTACATTTTAACTACCCTATAATCACACACAAACATAAGTAGTTGTTAATTCATGCCTATTCTTTAAGCAGTGTAGACGGTGCCAAATCCACCCAGACAGACATTCACTCTCATCAGCCTGTCTCCCAGCTGTGGGGGCTACTGATCCTCCTCGGTAAGAATGAATACGTAAGTCACTCTTTGTAAGCTTACTATACACCCTCAGTGACAGTATTCAATGTGCTATGAGGACTTTGGAGCTGTCATGGGCATTGGCCTGAAGATAAGATGCTTCTTTGCCCAACAAGTCATGAGGTGCTGTCCTAAATGGTGTTTTATACATCAAAAGTGTGTTTCTGTGAGAGGTCATTATGGTTCATCATTAATGGTTATGCTTCTACTGACCTGAAAAATAAACACTATCATTAAAGTCTTGATTTTCAGTGCTAGACTCAACTAGTATAAGAACTGATTGGAAGTTAGGTAGTATCTTCAGCAGGGTTTAAGAGGAGGCATAAGAATAAGGACTGAGTTATAGACCCAGGGTCAGGGGGTTATAGTTCAGGGGTCAAAGGTTATGATTCAGGGGTCAGGTTTAAGCCCCAGCATCTGAAGCAGGGTACAGTCGGAGTACACCCAGGGCCAAGGGGTCATAAGTCAGGGGTCATAGAATAGGGTTTAGGGTTCAGGGGTCAGGTCAGGTTTAAGCCCCAGCATCTGCAGCAGTGTAAAGTAGGAGTACACCCAGGGTCTGGAGATGTCCTGTGTCTGCTGCAGAGCCTCTGATTCTGTCTGGAGGCCACGTCTAAACACCAGCTGCTGCTCCAACCAGGCCCGCTGTCTGGAGGGAGAAATAGAGAGAAAGAAAGAAAGAAAGAAAGAAAGAAAGAAAGAAAGAAAGAAAGAAAGAAAGAAAGAAAGAAAGAAAGAAAGAAAGAAAGAAAGAAAGAAAGAAAGAAAGAAAGTTGCTGCACTTTACTAACATCTAAATAAATGTCATTATAAACAGGTTTGAATGCTTTACGATAAGGTGACTGTGAATAAGTTTGGGTTTATCTGATAGTCCAGGTAAACATATCAACAGGTACCTTGCAAACATCTCAGCTTGACGACTAGCTTCCTCTTTAGCCCACAATGCACCCTCCTCACTCTTCCTCCTCTCCTCCTGCTCCACCTTCCTCCTCTCCTCCTCCACCTCCTTCTTTCTGCTTAGGTACTCCGCTCTCTCACTCTCATCCATCTCTTCCAATCTCTTCCTCTCCTCCTCTTCTCTCAATTTCTCCTCCAAACGCAGGCGCTCCAGCTCAACTGGAAAGAGCAGAAAACACTTAGCGTTAAAATGTAGAGTTAAAGTTTAGAGTTACAGTTTAAAATGTAAGTTTAAAATGAGAATGGATTATTAGTATTAAAACCAAAATGGAAGCAGAAGGTGTGTACTTTCACGTGACAGATTTACCATTCCTCTTCTCTACTCCCTCCCTCCCTCCCTCCCTCCCTCCCTCCCTCCCTCCCTCCCTGCCTCCCTCCCTCCCTGCCTCCCACCTGCTCTGCGGGCCTCCTCCTCCTGTCTGATTCTCTGGAGTCTCTCCAACTGTCTCCTCTTCTCCTCCTGCCTCCTCTTTTCCCTCTCCCTCGCCGCCTCTTCCCGCCTCTTCCTCTCCTCCTCTTCCTCCTGTCGCCTCTTCCTCTCCTCCTCCTTTGCTTGTTTCTTCTGCCTGAGTTAAAAGAAGAGGTCAGTCGTTGAGACACGTTAGTGAGGATACAGATTAGAGTAGCTGTTGTTCTGGAACTCTCTGCGGTGATTCCTGTAGAGGACAGCAGGTGGCGCCCTCACACAGGAAACACCTCCATCCTAACAGAGTGATGAACAGCCACTGTAATGATGGACCTCGGGTCACCAGTTCAGCTCCTGTAGGCTGAACTAGACAGGAGATTAGATTTAGGTCAGCAACATGGTTTGACTATCTTAAATGTATGTTCAGGTGTGGTCTGTTTGATTTTAGTTTCCAGGCTCTTGAGACAGCCCTCAAAGTAGATTCATCACCTAAAAAAATGAAGAAATGAAATGAATCACTGGCCACGTTTGTCAAATCAAACAGGACCAGACAGAGTCTGGACGAGTTACCTAAGGTCCTCAGACCGCTGTTTCTTCTCCTCCTCCAGCTCCTCCTTCATCCTCATCTCCCTCTCCTCCTTCTCTTGGAGCCTCTTCTCCTCCTCCTCCTTCTCTCTCCTCTTCCTCTCCACCTCCAGTCTGCGTAGCTCGGCCCTCTGAGCCAAAGCGTCTCGTTGGGCTATTGCTGCCCTCTGCTGGTCATTGCGAGCTACTGCAGCCACCTCCTCCTGTTTCCCCTGACAGACAGATCACAAGGAGCAGGGGACAGACAATTTAATGGTTTGTCAAAAAACCTATGGGCTAGCTTTTGCAGGTTAACCCATAAAGACTCAAACATTTTTGAATAAGGCTTTTGCTCTAATGTGACTCTTTTGAACCACCAAAACATGTAAAACCAGGTTTTATCTCTGACAGCGGACGCTGAGGTTTCTAGGTTTCTTGGTGTATATAATGTCTAGAATGTTCACTTTCTTCTTTGCTGTCTCTGTATAATAAAAGTACATCTCCTTTTAAAAAGATGCTTTGTGGCAGATGTTTGTCTGAGTGAATGACTCACAGCGTTACTGCCGGCTTCAGATTTGATCGGGTTCAACGACAGTTGGTCCGTTGCCATTACAGCGGAGCACGATGACAGGTGTCCACGTGATGTCATCGAGGGTCCGCGGCTGTTGATTGGTCCCGCCTCCTCACACAAAGTGGACCTGCGAGAGCTCATTTCATTGGACGAGTAGGTGTCAGTGGAGTGGAGTGACCTTGCTGATTGGACACTACTGCATTGGTCCTCGTCCTTTAGAGCACTCTGATTGGAGCTGAGGTGAACGGAGTCTTCTTCATCAAAGTCCTCTTCTTCTTCAGTTTCCTCATGGGTTGAGTCAGCAGGAAGTGAGGTTGGAGGAGACAGCTCTGTCCTCCTACCCTCCTCCTCCCTCTGCTGGCTCTGCTTGGGTTTACCTGGAGGAGAGAGAGGAGTAGCTAAGTAGAAATCAAAGCATTAAAAGGTTCCTATGCCGCAGTGTGAAATAGCAATCTTCCCCAAAACCACCACACCGGTACTGGCCGGTTACGGTGTGTGTGTGTGTGTGTGTGTGTGTGTGTGTGTGTGTTTCATCTACTCCTAAACTCACCAACAACAAACTGTGCTTTACGTTTGGCCTTCTCTCTCTTCGCCTTGTGGGCGGGGCCAGACACACTGTCCGCTGCCGTGGCGACCAGGCTCTGAGACTCCGCCTTCTTTCCTTTTCTTCTTCTCTGGTCCTGAACGGTAGGAGATGTGGTTACCACGGTAGCCATCGCTTTGTAACTGACCACCTCCTAATGATGATAAATACTAATCTGTTCACTTTCCTGTTCGTATTAGATTTAAATACTTTGGCTTACGTACTGATTAATATACATTTGGTAACTTTTAACGATATGTTATATGAATGATGCAGTGTATCTATGTATTGTATACACTGTATAATTAAGTCTTGCCTTTTTTAACCTTGTAATTTCTCAGTTTTTTGTGTAACATTATAATGTGAATGTGAATGTAATGTTCAAAAAGATCAAAAATGAGGTGGAACTATGAACTGTGTTCGTTATGCTATTGGGTCCCTCACCCTGTGTGGGACAACATCCTGGTACTCTGGCTCTTTATTGACACTCTTCTCCTGCCCTTTGATTGGATCCTCATTTCCTGCTTCCTGTCTCTCAGCCCCTCCTCTTCCTGTCTGGTTGTGGTCACCTGCTGCCATTGGTCTCTGTCCCTCAGGCCTACTCAAAGACAAGGAAGTAGAACCAAGTATTATGATAAAAATGTTAAACACTTCACAATACTGGCTTTATATCCTTGGTCAAATGTTAACTGTGATAGAACAGAGGTAATGGTAGTTATCAACCTAAGTCCTTCTGAATGAGGCACTTCAATCTTTCCCCAGTCATTTAAATGCAGTCAGATTCTCTCTGTTGTCTGTTGTTCAGTGAGCTCACCCACTGGAAGTCAAAGGCTCGTCTCTGTGCCTCTGTGGTTGCCTGGTAACATGGTTAGCAGCAACCTTGCTGGGCCCTGATAGGGTGGCTCCAGCAGCACCCACCCTCTGATGACCAGGGAGGGGCTGGAGGTCGTTGGGCCCACCGTGATCCTCTGGTCCCTCGCTTTCTTCTTCTGTGGTGATCGGCGATGTATCTCCTTCCTGTCCGTCTGGCTGGCCACCTTCAATCAATCAAACTTTATTCATATCTCACTTAATAACATAACAAGGGGAAATACACTGAAGAAATATCAAACAAAAACCTTGTCTTTTCTTGGTGGTCTTGATTGGCACTTTTTTTGACACACCCTTCTCAGCCTGCTCTCCTGTGTCCTTCTTTGCTTCCTCTCCTGTGTCCTTCTCTGTCTCCTTTCTCATCTCCTTCCCTCCTCCTGTTCTTTTGCGGTTCAGCTTCCCTACAGCAAAGAACAGAATATGAGGGTTTGTTTTCAAAAGACAGTCTAACTAGCCTTTAAACTAGCAGAATGTAATCTATTCTCGTTTTGGGGATTTGTTGTTGTTGGTTTTATTATTATTTGGTTTATGTGTTCCTGGTAGTGTGTTTGTTGTTGTTGTTGTTTACCTGTGTCAAGTTGACGTCTGGCCCGGACTGTACTGCCTCCCTCAGCCACATTAGAGCCTGACTGTTACAGAGAGTAAGGCTCAATCTATTTCACTTCTTAAATATGACTGTCTTTCGGTGTCTAAACAGCAAATCTACCTGGTTGGATGTCTTAGTTCCACTGAGGACGTGAGAGGGAAAGGCTCTCTCTCTCCGTCTCTCTGATGGTAGCTGCTGGCCATCACTCCCAACCTGGCAACATAAAGATCCACATGTATAGGACACTTTACAATACTTTACATTACATTGCACTAAATAACATTACGTAGTATTATATTATATTATATTACATAATATTACTTTGTACTAGATTACATTCTGTAGTATTATATTATATTTTGTTACATAATAATAATAATAATAATAATAATAATATTACATTACATTGTACTAGACTACATTACATAGTAATGTATTATATTATATTATGTTACATAATACTACATCACATTACATCGTACTGCATTACATTACGTAGTATGATATTAGATTATGTTATGTTATATAATACTATATTACATTGTACTAGACTACATTACATAGTAATGTATGATATTATATTATGTTACATAATATTACAATACATTTAATTTGGGGAGAGATCACTGTGTGTTACCCACCAGAATGTCCTGCTGACCTTGTCCTATGCTTGCTGAGTCATGGTCAGTCCCACTCCCCTGGTGTGCCCCTGAAACAAAATCAAACCACCTTATATGTCAACCTAGTGGTCTGCTCCGTGAACATGTGTGCGCGCTCTCTCTCGCGCGCGCACGTGTGTGTGTGTGTGTGTGTGCATATATAAGTCCTCTGACCCAACAACTTATGTCAGTCAACCTAGAAATCTCTAGGATGCTAGACAAACTGTCTCCTCTGTGCTATCTGTCTAAAACACACACACACACACACACACACACACACACACACACACACACATACACGGAGCACAGACCACAGGGTTGACATGCCAGTACATGTCAACACACGCCGAAAGCTCAAACACACACACACAAACACACACACACTCACACACACACACACACACAAACACACACACACACACACACACACACACACACACACACACACACACACAGAAACACATAAACTTTGTTCTCCTGCCCCCCTTTGTCACCCTGAACCCGGAACCAGACCAGAGATGGATTTGTAGGGGAATGCGTTCGGGAAAGCATTCCAGACACTGCTGTGCCCTAGGGGCCTGGAGACCTCACCCTGACCTTAGATGACCTTTGAACTCAGAGATGATCATTAACAGACGGGAGCAAAGGACAGGACACCCCCCCACACAGACACACACACACACACACAACCCCCCCCCCCCACCCACACACACACACACACACACACACGCACACAAGATTAGTAAGGTGAAGACACATTTTCCACACAAATCAAATCCCTCTAGGTGGGCTTGAATTGATGTCGCATTATCTCCTCTTCTGCTAAAGCGTAGTGATGTGTTGTTTTCTTGTCTAGTATCCCCTAGTGTATTCAGTCAGGCTGTCACATGAGGCTGTCACATGTCACTCTGCTATTGAATAGACCAGGCGTGTCCTTTCTAGACGCTCTAGTTCTTTGGTATTTCTTTTGTGTTTACGGTGAGGTGACAATAAGCTCTGAAACAAGAGGAGACAGGCTCGTCTTTGTCTGCTCTGGGTCACAGGATACTGAAGAACACACACACACACACACACACACACACACACACACACAAACCTCTATCCTGCTGCGTTTCAGTTTTCCCCTGACCTGACAGGCTCCAGACAAGTTGAGTGTTTCTCACTGGTAAACAAGACAGCTATGATGGATGAGGCAGCTAGCTGCCATCCACCCCCTGTCTGAACTGTGTGTGTGTGTGTGTGTGTGTGTGTGCGTGTGTGTGTGTGTGTGTGTGTGTAGCTCTGGTGTCTGGTCTGACCTCTTGGTGTCTTTTCAGGCTGTAGTAGGATGATCCAGGGTAGAACCTCTCCCTCAGAGGATAATACCTGCAGGGCTACACACACACACACACACACACACACACACACACACACACACACACACAGACAGAGATGAACACGCAAACAAACAGATTCAATTATACCGTTTTAAAACAAGGAATCAAGTCCCAGGACAAGCTTCTCTTTTGTCATATTACCTCGCTCCTGTGTGACATCATCAATGTGAGACAGGTCTCCAGTATCATCTGCAGCGTCCCACAGAGATAGCTGTAGGATCTCCCCATCAGGACCCATAATCAGGGTGCCTAAGGATCTGCCTGTCTGAAACTCTGTGAAGACAACACACATAGCGGCCCTTTTGACTTTGGCAGTGTCTGTGAACAAACTGAAGACAACACATTCTCTATTGATGTGCTGACCTCACACCTTCTAACATCAACAGAACAGCTCTCTGTCTCTGACTGAGAGGAGGTGCTAACACAAACACATTCTTCCATTCTCTGTCTCTGACTGTGTCTGTTGCCTGGAGATGATAACATCATGACACCTCTAACGTGTGGCCCAGAATTACCATAAGCTCTTTTCATCGCACACAATGTTTATGTAGTTGTTGCCAATGGCAACGGGCTAGACGTGGCGTCATGTGTATCGATGGTTCTAAACAAAACTCAATGGAAAGTAGAGACTTTTTTTTGTGTGTGTGTGTGTGTGTGTGTGGGGGGGGGGCGTGTTGAGAGGTCGTACCTGTGAGCTCAGCGGGCAGCAACCCTCTGATCACACCCCCTCTCCTCAGCTCCCCCCCTCCCACCTCCCAGCCGTCCTGGAGCAGTCTGTGGTGGAGGGCAAGAGAGCTCTGCTTCCCCGGACCCTTCCTGCCTGGGAGGGGCGGGATCACCCCCACGGGGGGAGGCAGGTCTGTGGGGGGAGAGGACAGGAGGGTTAAGCAGGGGGGGGGACAGAGAGAGAGAGAGAGAGAGAGAGAGAGAGAGAGAGAGAGAGAGAGAGAGAGAGAGAGAGAGAGAGAGAGAGAGAGAGAGAGAGAGAGAGAGAGCTTTCTATTTAGACCATAATAATTCTCATAGGGAGAGCCAGAGAGAGAACCAGTGTCTAGGGGCCGAGAGATAGGAGTATCGTTCTATTTATGGGATCCAGCAGGGTGGTCTGGGTAATGGAGTCAGGACGTAAACACCTATTATGTAGGCAGACAGGGTGGTTATATGCACGTGTTATGAAACCCTTTCTACCCTGTTAAACATGGAATCAGTAACCACAGGGTTTGATAAGAGATATACAGTATGTAATATATAGAATAGAATAGCACAGAACATAATAGACAAAACTAAATAAAACTTAAAAGTCTTGTTCATGAACTGGTCCATCAGTGATGATGATGATGATGCGCACACCTTCCTCTGGTTCCAGCAGAATTTCACAGCCCTCCCCTCCTCCTCCTCCTCCTCCTCCTCTTCTTCCATGTTGTCCTCCTCTTTCTCCTGTTCCTTTTCCTCTCCCTTCTCCTCCTCCTCCTCTTCTTCCATGTTGTCCTCCTCTTTCTCCTGCTCCTTTTCCTCTCCCCTCTCCTCCTCCTCTCCCTTCTCCTCCTCCTCCTCCTCCTCCTCTTCCTCCTCCTCCTCCTCCTCTTCCTCCTCCTCTTCTGCTCGTCTCTCCTCTCTGTCTCTGGACTAAAGGACACACCATAAATAGCGTCACCACTGTGTGTTAGGATGTTAGGAACCAGAATCAGTCAGCCCGTCACACAGACAGAGTCAGTACCACTGGGTCGGTCTGTGTCTCCTCCATCTCTCTGCGGTCCAGCTGGTGGTAGTGGTACCAGTAGGCCTTGTCTCCGGGATCCTGGGTTCTCTGGGTTTGTTGGGCTGGTTTGGTCCAGACATGCCTCAGATCCTTCCGCTAGAGGCTGGCTCTGGCCCTGCCTCTGGTGCAGCTCCCACTCCTGAATGGGAGGTAGGCGCTGGGGGAGGTCGCGCTGTCCTGGTACACCGGGCTCCTGCTGCGTTCAACACATCAGAAGTAGAAATCCACAGCAAATTAAACAGAACAAATAACAAAGAGGCATAATAACAGGATTTGTAAATTACACATATTTCAATAGCACATACAATATCATTTATAGGGCAAGGCACACACACACACACACACACACACACAGCCTATATACAGTATATACGTATTACTGTATATATCTACAATGATGTCAAAGTTGTATTTGAATGCTGATGTTAATAGTTAGGTTAACCTATTAAGACTGACTGGTGAACTAACCGTGCCAGCTATGTGTGTCTGTAGCCCCTGGTTGACCAGAGCACCACAGGGGAGAGGGGGGAGGTGCAGGGAGGAGGAGAAGGGGTTGTCCAGGGGGAGAGGAAGGAGGTGCAGGGAGGAGGAGGAGAAGGGGTTGTCCAGAGGGAGAGGAGGGAGGTGCAGGGAGGAGGAGAAGGGGTTGTCCAGGACTGGTTCTCTCTTTGGCTTGTCCTCAGTCTGGAACAGTCTCACTGTGTAGAGAGGAGACAGAGAAACAAATTATGCACACACACGCACGCACGCACGCACGCACGCATTGAAATGAAAGGGATGATTGGGTGTAACGGACAGCACACCCCACTCACCTATGGGTCCCAGATTGCCCCCACTCATGTAGCCTCCATAGTAGTTGCTGTTGGACAGCTTAGTGGATACCCAGGATGAGTCCACTGAGGCCAGCCTCAAAGTGCAGTCTCTCTCCAACCACCTCCGCTCCTCCACCTCACCTCTACAGCTCTGCCTCACAGGGCAGTCTCTATTTGTAGCACCGGCTTCTAGAACCGCCTCCATCTCCTCAGGAGATCTGGGTTCTAGAACCAGTTCCATTGGCCTGGGTCCTAGAACAACCTCCATCTCCACACTAAATCTGGGTTCTAGAACCAGTTCCATTGGCCTGGGTTCTAGAACCACCTCCATCTCCACACTAGATCTGGGTTCTAGAACCAGTTCCATCGGCCTGGGTTCTAGAAGGATCTCAGCAGCGCTGGAGTATGGATCAATCCACAGAGGAGTGGCTTGTTCCTGTAGTCAGACATGCAGTGAAATATCCAAAAGTGTCAAAATACAAATTATACCCTGAGGCCAAGACACGGATACAGTACAATATTAAACAACATCTAGGACCTCATCAGATTACTCCAGTCCATACGTCCAACAGTAAGAGGTTTGGGGTCTGGTCACGCTGATATAATAGACCTCACTTAGGTAAGCCTTTAGTTTAGAGGTAATCTTCCCCTCTGAGCTGTAAGGGATGTTCCTCATTGTGCATTGCCCCATTATCTAATCATTCTATCATCCATTACACTGGTACCTGATGTTCTGGATCTCCAAGGGGTCTTGCTGCAGCGTCTCCCCAGGGAGAAGGCTCTCTGTCTGGGCTTGCAGACCTGTGGGCCCTGGGTGTCTGAAGCTCCATGCCAAACCTTACTCTCCTGTAGCTCATGTCTCCAACACCCACCCCCCCTACAGAGAGTACAATCAAAGTGTTGTTGATCAGCAAGTAAATAATCCAGAACGTTTATTAAGAAAGTGTTGATTATTTTACCTTTAAAATATACTTTGTAACCAACTGATCAACTAATATGACTTGATGAATAGTGGACGGTAAGATATTTAAAAAGCAGGATGAACGGACAATCACTCGCCAGGGTCAAGGCAGAACCAGTGGGTTAGAACAGCTAACCTGTCTGGTGTTACCCTCTGTCTGTGTGTTACCCTCTGTCTGGTGTTACCCTCTGTCTGTGTGTTACCCTCTGTCTGGTGTTACCCTCTGTCTGTTTGTTACCCTCTGTCTGTGTGTTACCCTCTGTCTGGTGTTACCCTCTGTCTGTGTGTTACCCTCTGTCTGGTGTTACTCTCTGTCTGTGTGTTACCCTCTGTGTGTGTGTTACCCTCTGTCTGGTGTTACCCTCTGTCTGTGTTACCCTCTGTCTGTGTGTTACCCTCTGTGTGGTGTTACCCTCTGTCTGTGTGTTACCCTCTGTCTGTGTGTTACCCTCTGTCTGGTGTTAGCCATCCGTTACCTCTGTCTGGTGTTACCCTCTGTCTGTGGTTACCCTCTGTCTGGTGTTACCCTCTGTCTGGTGTTACCCTCGGTCTGGTGTTACCCTCTGTCTGTGTTACCCTCTGTCTGTGTGTTACCCTCTGTCTGTGTGTTACCCTCTGTCTGGTGTTACCCTCTGTCTGTGTGTTACCCTCTGTCTGGTGTTACCCTCTGTCTGTGTTACCCTCTGTCTGGTGTTACTCTCTGTCTGTGTTACCCTCTGTCTGTGTGTAACTCTCTGTCTGTGTGTTACCCTCTGTCTGTGTGGTACCCTCTGTCTGGTGTTACCCTCTGTCTGTGTTACTCTCTGTCTGTGTTACCCTCTGTCTGTGTGTTACCCTCTGTCTGTGTGTTACCCTCTGTGTGTGTGTTACCCTCTGTCTGGTGTTACCCTCTGTCTGTGTTACCCTCTGTCTGTGTTACTCTCTGTCTGTGTGTTACCCTCTGTCTGTGTGTTACCCTCTGTCTGGTGTTACCCTCTGTCTGTGTGTTACCCTCTGTCTGTGTGTTACCCTCTGTCTGTGTTACCCTCTGTCTGTGTGTTATTCTCTGTCTGTGTTACCCTCTGTCTGTGTGTTACCCTCTGTCTGTGTGTTACCCTCTGTCTGTGTTACCCTCTGTCTGTGTGTTACCCTCTGTCTGTGTGTTACCCTCTGTCTGTGTGTTACCCTCTGTCTGTGTTACCCTCTGTCTGTGTGTTACCCTCTGTCTGTGTGTTACCCTCTGTCTGTGTTACCCTCTGTCTGTGTGTTACCCTCTGTCTGTGTGTTACCCTCTGTCTGTGATAGCGGTTCATCTGTAGGTGTTGTGACCTTCCCAGGCAGTGTCCGGCCTCGTCCAAGCCTAGGTGAGGGTGAGAGGGGCTGGAGGTCAGGTCTGGAGGTCAGGGGGTCAAAGGTAGAGGGGAAAGGGAGAAAGAGATGTGGGAGTCCTTTTCTGGGCTGAAAGAGAGAAAAGAGAGGGAGAGAAGGAAAGAGAAAGAGAGAGTGAAAGAAAAGGGTGATGAAATAATACAAATAGATGTAACAGGAAGGCAAGAAAAAAACAAAGACATTAGAGCTGAAAGAGTGCCCTGATGAACTGATTATGACTATTATGACTATTATCACTATTATGACTATTATGACTATTATGACTATTATGACTATTATGACTATTATGACTATTATGACTATTATGACTATGATGACTATTATGACTATTATGACTATTATGACTATGATGACTATGATGACTATGATGACTATTATGACTATTATGACTATTATGACTCATCATCTGGTTTACTTTGCAGAGATAACGGGTTCATGTTGGAGAATCAGACCAGCTGGACGGCTAAACGTGTGTGCATCTGTGTGTGTGTGTGTGTGTGTGTGTGTGTGTGTGTGTGTGTGTGTGTGTGTGTGTGTGTGTGTGTGTGTGTGTGTGCCTCTTGAGAATAGGGAAATGAAGGATAGAGGGAGGAATACTTTTGATGCTTGGAACAGTTTTAGGGTTACAATGGCTGTCATAGTTTGATAAGTTTCCCCCAGCCTTCTGGTTTCTTCCTACTAGATTTCCTTTTCTATTCATCTTTGGTTCCAACTCCATAAAACTACTCTACAAAGAGGTTCTAGCATGTGAACCCATAACATTAAAATCAAAAATAAATAATAAAAAAATTAAAAAATAAATAAAAACTCAAAATGTCAAGGAATATCAAATGTCTTGATTCAGTTTAAAACAAAACACTGTGGAAAACAGAAGTAAAAGGAAATTTCAATGAGAAAGAACACTTTCCTTTTTGACCGTTTCCGCAATTTTAACATTTGTACCTGTTTGTTGTTGAAGGCCAAGATGGCTGCTGTCAGGTCCCTCAGGGTGTTGAGTTGCTGTTCCATTTCCTGCCGGGCCTTCTCTGACACCCGCCTCTTCCTTCCACCGCCACCTCGTCCTGATTGACAGGCAGCTGTCATGGCGATCTGGTCCTCAGAGTAAAGGAACAGGTGGCCTCGTCTGGTACTGTAGGTTTTTGGAGGCGCTGGCTCCGCCCCTCCTAACAAGCGCCCGCTATTGGACAGCCGGAGCAGAGGAGGCTGAGACTTCCAAATGTAGAAGTCCTGATTGGTTGTGGGGGGGACATGTAGTTGGGTCAGATAAGGAACTGCTTAAGAAAAGCTAGAGCGTACTATTTTTGTTGCCATGTGTCTGTAGGAAATCTATTCAGCTAAACTTTGGAGGTGAAACTGAGTCAGTGTTAAGCTCTGTTTGGAGGACCCTTATTAAAAACACCAAGACAAAGGCAGGCTAATAGTGGACTCACTTCCTTCTACAGTGCTTTTAGATATTATACAGTATGTGTGATATATGGGGTGTGTGGGGTATGTAGTTCTTTATTCACTCTGGTCTAAACTGAAGACACTTACATGTTCATATCACTTTTGCTATAATGGAAAATAAACACTTTAGTTAGCAAGGAACACCCCTGAAACCATGAACTATGTGTAGTCTGGCAACCTATACAACTGTGTGTGTGTGTGTGTGTGTGTGTGTGTGTGTGTGTATTACATAAGGTATCTTACTGGGAAGCTGAACAGGTTAAAAGGAAAGGACAGGTATTTACCTCGGGTTCAAAGTTCACCTCCATGCGACCCCCGAGGTCAGTGGGCACCACCTGGCCACACCCTCTGCTTAGCAACGACAGGTCCTTCATGGCGACAGACAGCACAGCGTGGGAATGGACGCTGTAACCCTCTGAGTCTGTTACTTCCTCGTTGAGTTTCTCTCTTTCTGGTCGGTGAGTCTTTTTCAGTCCTTGTTACTCCAACATGTAGAACTCGCCTAGCTTCTTCACTTCAACAGTTTGACAACCTATACACACGGTTCATAGAAAAGAACAGGGGCTAAACTCTTCTTATATTGGAGTCTGTTCCCGACCAGCCTGCCTCTGCAGTTCAGTGCGTGTGTGTGTGTGTGTGTGTGTGTGTGTGTGTGTGTGTGTGTGTGTGTGTGTGTGTTTGCTAAGTTGCTGTTGCTAGGATGTGCTGGAACGTTTCATGCCAGGGGTCCAGAACTGGCTGACTGTGTTTCTGTTTCCGTGGTTGCTGCTCAACGAGCACACACACACACACACACACACACACACACACACACACACACACACTCTGCACCACACCTGAGCCTGCTACACACACATTCTGAAAGAATAAAGAGTGCATACCCACACACACACATACACACACAGTTTTGTTCTTTAGTTTCAGTGGCTAGCAGTGTATCACTATTCCTATTGTTATTCCCTTAGGACTAGGAGCTATAAAACAAAAGAGCAGCCACTGACGCCTAACTAATAATAATAACGTTACAGTGGCCACACCCCAGTCTGAGGCTTGATACCATTCAACACACACGTCTCCAAAACACACTGGTCCTTTCTGCACAGACACACCCACCTTCCCCAGGAACCCTCACCCTAACCATAGACACACCCACCTTCCCCAGGAACCCTCACCCTAACCATAGACACACCCACCTTCCCCAGGAACCCTCACCCTAACCATAGACACACCCACCTTCCCCAGGAACCCTCACCCTAACCATAGACACACCCACCTTCCCCCGGAACCCTCACCCTAACCATAGACACACCCACCTTCCCCATCCCCTTTCAGGGATGGAAGGAGGGGTGAGTTAATAGTCCAGTTGTCTACACTGCAGTACTACTACCCCCCCCCCCATCACCAAAAGAATGCTACAATGCAGCATGTGTTCATTTTTTTAACATGGGAATTATATTATGACAAACCACAAACGTTAACAGGCAAACAGGCGGACAGAAACACTTAAACACAAGCGCTGAGGACAAGTCAGGCGATTCAGTCACACCTTGACAATTCACACCATCCGCAGTTTGAGCCTGAGTGTTTGTAATGCAGCATGACTTACTATGAATGTCATGAACCTATGAACCTAAGAATGTCAAGAAGTTATAACTTCTAATCATAGTAACACACATCCGCTAAAAATAAAAAATGAAGTTGCCTGGAAAAATATGTTTAATATCCCCATAAAATGTAGCTCAGTTGTTGCATTGAACATTAACAATGTCATCCACTTTGACCTTCGCTATGCCTGGAACGTCCTGTGGGTGGCGCCAAATCCTCAGATACCAACAATGCAAGGCTGAACAGATGTGATTTAGAGCAAAGCTCTGCAAAGAACACAAGACACAACAATAAAACCAGAACAAATTAACAAAATAGAATGCAATCAACTACAAACAAACAACAGGCAAACAACAAACAAATACTAGTTTGAATGAGTTTTCCAATCTCATACTAATGTTATTTAAACAAGGCATTAGAATATCTTCATCTCCCAGCTTTACTATGGAAATTAAAACTCAACTAGAATAAGACTACCCATTATGGAATATAATATAATATAATAGCTTTAGAGTGTGTAACAAAGACCATTTAGCAACCCATTATGGTAAATATTCTATAATTGGTTTACAATGTGTTTTTAAGGTAATTTAGCCCCACCCCCATTTATGGTAAATATAATATAATGGCTTTACCATGTCTAGTAAAGACTTTGTTTATTTATTGACCCATTATGGGAAATAATATTATATAATAGGTTTACGATGTGTATTATAGACCGTTTATTGACCCATTACGGTAAATAATATTATATAATAGATATATTAAATAGATGTATTTATGGTAAAGCCTCTATGGAGTGACACCAGGCCCTTGCTTCTTGGGGAAAAACCACAAGATAGAGCAGATAGAAATCTATTGGCTTTATTTGATATGAAACTCTTTACAGATACAAAGATTCCCGTCGTATTTACAAAATGGGAAATAAAAAAACACAAGAACAAAGATTATCTTTATAAATACAAATATATTCTTTGGGTGGGAGAAAAAATAAATGTATTTACAAATATGCGTTTTGTAGCAGGAAGTGCATGAATCTGTTCTACAGCAACATACACCTCCTACCTGCCAACTGTCTTTCTTTATGTCAGATGGATTGACAACCAGGTGACTGTAGGACCCCACTATGCATGATTGTCAAACTGGCCTCCAAACAGAACTAAAGGCTGACCTGTCACACAAACAGGATCTTTCCACCCACAGAAACATAACATTGACCCACAAGTACAGTGGGCTAACTGTTTGGTTTATACATATATCTATGCACTGAACGTTTATATTGATGTACGTGAGAAAGAATGCATTCATATACCCTGCAATCATCACTCAAATGTCCAATGAGATTTAAAAAAATGAAAAATAAAAAGAACAAGACCAAATAAAATGTTTTCTTTAATGCATTCCATGCCTTGGGAGAATCCATGGCCCAAACCAATCCTTCAATTCTCCTCTGGATGTTTTCAGAGAGCTCTCTCTCACTCTTTAAATGCCATTGTGCCAGATTGGCCCTGAGATCGCGGTAGGCTCCAGCTCTGGGCCTAAAGTAGTCCATGTAGGAATGTGCTGCTCTGGAAGAACACAATCAGGCTACAGCACCAAGATATTGCTTCTACATAGTAAAGGTTTGAAAGTCACAAAAATAAGCCTGGTAAAAAATGTGTTTGTATTTCCAACTGTCTGCGGGACAGTCACTCATACCGTTGTCTCGCCCTGATTACCGTTGCTCAGTCGCTGGTAGAACCGCCGCCACGACTGGAGAGTTTTACCGGACCAGATCCAGAACCCGGAAGTGATGCCGACGATCATGGTCATGAGGTACTTGATCATAAACACAGTAAAGTCCGGTGACATGGGGGCAAAGTTGTGAGCCGGGCATGGCACGGCAAACCGCTTACACGTCTGCATGTGCCAAGTTTTTTCCCAGTGCGCGCGGAAGGCCTGCTCGTAAAAATGACAGGCAATCACAATGGTGGCCGGTACAGTATACAAAACACTGAACACCCCAATTCGAACCATCAGCTTTTCCAGCTTTTCCGTTTTAGTTCCGTCGTGTTTCATGATGGTTCTGATCCGGAACAGGGAGACAAATCCAGCGAGGAGGAAAGAGGTTCCAATAAACAAGTAAACGAACAGTGGCGCCAAAACAAATCCACGTAGAGAATCCACACTGTAAATACCCACGTAACACACACCTGTCAGTAGGTCTCCATCGACTTGGCCCATGGCAAGAATGGTGATGGTTTTAACTGCCGGGACAGCCCAGGCGGCCAGGTGGAAATACTGAGAGTTGGCTTCAATAGCTTCGTGCCCCCACTTCATACCCGCAGAGAGAAACCACGTGAGGGATAAAATTACCCACCAAATGGAACTCGCCATTCCAAAGAAATACAGGATCATGAAGAGTATAGTGCAGCCTTCTTTCTTAGTGCCCTGCGCTACAGTCCTGTAGCCGTCATCTTTAAACTTATCAATACACACCACTTTATCCTCAAGAAAGAACCCGGCAGCGTAAGCGGTGGCCACCATAAAATAGCACCCGGAGAGGAAAATGATGGGTCTCTCCGGGTAACGGAACCGCCGCATGTCCACTAGATACGTTAGAACAGTAAACAAGGTGCTCACACAGCATAAAATAGACCAAATACCGACCCAGAGACGCCCGAATTTTACCTCCTCTTCTCTGAAGTACATGAGTCCGTTGGGTTTGGTGGGCTCACAGGGCGCGCCGCAGTCCTTCTCACCCATGAAGTTGTAGTTGAGATAGGAGGGCACCTTGAGCTGCAGCGGACATGAGAACCTTTGGTTATAGCTGGTTCGGACAATGTTGGGCTGGAGGGTGACAAGTTCGGGAACGTGAGACGTTGGGTCGGAGGTCGGGCTCCCGGTGTCGGAGGTGTTCTGTCCCACGCAGATTTCCCCCGCGCCGTGAACGGGGAAATTCTCGCAGCGGAGCCTTTCAGGCCACTGGAACCCGAATTTATTCATGAGGGCTTCACAGCCCTGTCTGGCGCGCTCACACAGAGATCTGCACGGTGGGATTGCCTGCTCGAGGACCGTGCACACTGGCGCGTACATAGAGCAGAGAAAAAACTTCAGGTCCATGGAGCACTGTACCTTCACGAGCGGGTAGAACTGGTGGACCTCGAGCCCAGCGTCCTCCTGGTTTGTGTGACCCAAAAGGTTCGGCATAATGGTCTGATTGTAGGCGATGTCTGTGCAGAGAGGAATGGAAATAGGCTGGCAGAATCCATGTTCGGGTATAGAAATCCCCTTTTCTCCATGGTACTGCGCCGAACACAAGGGGAACAGCACTAACAAAAACCCCACTAGCACTTGGCTACCAGCTGTAATTGTACCCGAGTCAGATTTCTTCGACTTTGTCGCCATAGTTGAAGAGGTGGGGAGAGGAATGAACTTCCAAGAAAGTCCAAGACAGACGGCAAAAATTATAGAATACTACAGATTTTTTCTATTGCAGGTAAAAATCTCTCTATTTAATTTTACGCCATTCAACTAATGTATTTATGGTGAAGAAAGTATAATGTTTGTTTTATCTTTATCAAACCCTAACTGCTTGGGCTATTATAGTCCATAAAACCCAGCGCGTGGTCGCAGTATTCTCATGACTCCTCGAAAGTCTTTGTGGCTGGTCTCGAGAAAGGCAGTATAGGCTCGAGGAATTCTCTGTTTTACCGTTTAGAGAGGGTTTGCATAAGTTTCCAGCGGTGTCGCTTTATTTTCCAAACGCAATGTGCGCAGATTCTTGGTTCTGTTATTTCTTGTTTTTAAATTAGCGCAGATTTCCAGTCTTCTTTCTTTTCTTTTCGAGGACCCACTTTGACTTGGAAAGTTAGCTGAGGCACACTCACTCAAAAGAGCAGACTACAATGTGACGTCGGTTTCTAGTTGCCCCTCATTCACAGACGATAGACCATGTAAGGGCGGAGCGCCTGGAAACCATGGTCACTTGACCAATCGCATGGTTTGTTTTCCTTTGGGTCCTTTTCCTGATTGGTGTTATTGAGAGAGTTGGGGGATGGGGTCACGTAGTGAGGGGCTGAAATCCAACGCATTTTGTTCGGGACTTACTTGTGGGGTTCTAATAAGTCCTAATTTCCACCCCCTGTCTGTGTTTGTTACAGACCGAAACACACGTTTTATCCATTTAATGTTGGCCGCTAGACCTCCCCTTGTCATTATTTGAAGCTATTAACCCTCTGAATATTCTGGACTCATAGTCCTAGTGACCATTGCAACTGTTCATTATTTGGTCAAAACTGTAAAGGGTAATACAAAAGCACAAAATAATTTATAGACTAACCCCATCTATACTTTTTAAATGTTCAGACCCCAGTTATTCAGACCCTGTGTTAGGGTTACGGTTGAGGAGTCCAGTTCTGATCAGTGTGTTAGGGTTGAGGAGTCCAGTTCTGATCAGTGGGATAGGGTTGAGGAGTCTAGGTCTAATCAGTGGGATAGGGTTGAGGAGTCTAGGTCTAATCAGTGGGATAGGGTTGAAAGAGAGATTGAGGGTGCTAATAGGGCCCATGAGGGAGAAGGAGATTATTAATAAACTCAGCTTTAACATTCAATATCAACTCACGGGTATGCCTGTGTTGTTTGTGTGCATTCCTTGTTGTTTTGTCTGTGTTTGGGGTTGTATGCGTGTTTGTGGTCGTGTGGTTGTGTGTGTGTGTGTGTGTGTGTGTGTGTGTGTGTGTGTGTGTGTGTGTGTGTGTGTGTGTGTCTTATAGCTCAGATTCTCTGTATGCATATTTTAATGGAGAAATGTTTGGGTTACAAACGTGTGTGTTTGTTCTAAGTTAATGAATACAGTGTGTTTGTGTGCGTATAGGGGTGCATGTATGTTGCACGTGTGTGTGCACATTCAAGCATGTTTGACTGTGTGCACGCGTCTGTGCATGTTTGACTGTGTGTGTGTGCATCTTTGACTACGTGTGTGCACGTGTGTGTGCATGTTTGACTGTGTGTGTGCACGTGTGTGTGCATGTTTGACAACGTGTGTGCACGTGTGTGTGAATGTTTGACTGTGTGTGTGCACGTGTGTGTGCATGTTTTACTATGTGTGTGCACGTGTGTGTTTTATGTGATGAGCAGAGTAAAATCCTATGGGGACATTGGGATTTGCAACCTTTGAAATTGATCAACTGTTGTCAATCTTGTTTAAGACTGTGCTACTAATATGATCAATATAATTTGTGATCAATACTTCCTTGACCTCTTGTCACCATGGTTACTGCACTCTAGTTCTTCATCAGAGGAAACCCACACTAAGACACAGCAGGACTTTATAAAAAACATTACAAAGAGAAGCAAAAAATAACCCGCCGGCCTTCAAAGCAGCTTGGACGTGCTGGAAAATGTTTAAAACAACAGGGAACAATGTTTTGACGAGATACAATGTTGAGTTTGGTGATCTGTAAATATTTCTCTGCAAATGGTAATCTTGAATTGTGTTTTATTACATCTCCTTTCAACAAAGAGTTAACTACATATTTAAATGTAATAGGCTTAACAATGAGTGAAAATAAATCAATTTTTTAAATGAATTGAAGAACCTATCCTGCATGGTTCATCAGTGGTCCTGCTCAAAAGCTTTCATTAGTGGACTGTTTCACATGATCGTTAGCGGTTTGAAGCAGTGGAGAATAACAAAGGCCAACAATCAAACATGCTAGGTTTGCTGCCGAGCAATATGGTTTCCCCCGTCCAATGGCTTACTGTATGGGCAGCGTGGTGCAGACACTCATCGGGCCTCATTTAGAAAGATGTCCAGTATTAACATGGATGGGACATACCAGAAAAAAGCTTAATTTCTTCAAAAAAAACTCAAAGAGACGTAAATTAAACTCAGATGAGGAAACGTGGTTAAAACAGGTCAATGTTTTCATTACTGGATGGGTGTTTTAATGGTCCCAGTCTAGACGCTCTGCTTATGATGCTATTTAATAAAGTATATGGACGGAGCCTGATTTCCCTTGAGGGGCTGTAAGAGACCGTCACTAACACTACAGCCCTGCCATATATGGGCTTCCTGTAGTCTGGGTTTGTGACCGCATGTGTGTGTTATATACCACAACTCACTCTGTGTGTGTTATATTCCACAACTCACTCTGTGTGTGTTATATTCCACAACTCACTCTGTGTGTGTTATATACCACAACTCACTCTGTGTGTGTTATATACCACAACTCACTCTGTGTGTGTTATATACCACAACTCACTCTGTGTGTGTTATATTCCACAACTCACTCTGTGTGTGTTATATACCACAACTCACTCTGTGTGTGTTATATACCACAACTCACTCTGTGTGTGTTATATTCCACAACTCACTCTGTGTGTGTTATATACCACAACTCACTCTGTGTGTGTAATATACCACAACTCACTCTGTGTGTGTTATATTCCACAACTCACTCTGTGTGTGTTATATACCACAACTCACTCTATCTCTTCCCAGGATGTAGATGGATGTATCCATGTCCCTGTCAGGTTTAATTTATTTTACTGGTTTATGTTTTTTTTTTTTATTGTTGTTTAAAATCAGTCTTTACCGTGTATTTGTCTGGTTTTTATATGTACAGCACCTTGTAGCATTTATAGATAAATACATTTCATTTGATAATTCTGGGCTTTATTCCGGTTCTATGTGCTTTGGTTGCTTCAGTTGGCAGTGGCTCTGGAAAGTGAATCAGGGTGAGTCATTAACCTTTGAAAAGGTCTGACGGCAGGGAGATCAAACCAGTGAATCTAGCCACACACACGCACGCACACACACACACACACTGAGATCTAACCACGCACACACACGCACACACAAACACACGCCTTCACACACACTGAGATCTAACCACGCGCACACACACACAAACACACACACTCTGGAGGTGGTGAATGGAAGGGTGTGAGCCAAAGGCCATAGAGCAGCGCTGGTCAGAGCGGAGAGTGAGGAGAACATTTGAAAGAAAGAAGGGAAAAAAATAAGGAAAAGAGAGAATGAAAGAGTGGAAGAGTAGAGAAAAAAGGGGAGCAAAAAAGGGAAAAACAGAAGGCCCTACCTACAGATATGTAAAGAAATGAAAGAGCTTCAGAAAGAGAGGAAACGGGAAATAGCAATAGAGAAAAAGAGAGAGAGGGGGGGGGGTGAGAGAGGAGGAGTGAGAGAAAAGAGAGAGGGAGGGAGATGGGGAGAGAGAGGAAGAGAGAAAAGAGAGAGGGAGGGAGATGTGGAGAGAGAGGAGGAGTGAGAGAAGAGAGAGAGGGAGGAGGAGTGAGAGAAAAGAGAGAGGGAGGGAGATGGGGAGAGAGAGGAGGAGTGAGAGAAAAGAGAGAGGGAGATGGGGAGAGAGAGGGAGGAGGAGTGAGAGAAGAGAGAGAGGGAGGTATGTGAG
>CM030190.1:827600-845100 GCA_017639675.1 Aplochiton taeniatus
TATGGCTGTAGCATAGCGTGGTGGAGGTAGCTTTTAGCATAGCTAGCTACACTATGGCTGTAGTATAGCGTAGTGGAGGTAGCTTTTAGCATAGCTGGCTACACTATGGCTGTAGTGTAGCTGTAGTGTAACATCACAGTTGAAGACTTGTTGTTGGCCAGGCCAGGAACCCTGCAACATATTCAGTGTTTTTAGATGCCAGCTTGTCTTGGCTACTTGGATACGCTATAGATCGATTGCTGTTGTTATGGGAACATAGATGACCTATAGATAGTTGTTGTTGTTATGGTAACTGGAGAGCATCAGGCAGGTGGTTAGTATTGTATTCTGAGATTGAGAAAGAGGAGAGACATTCAGGGCATAGTGATTGTCCAATCATAGCAGGTATGACCTCACAGCTTTTATATCCTTGTTTTCTTACAAAGGCAAGGATACATTTGACCTAGGATGGAACGCCTACACTATTCGGTGCTTTTTAAAATGAGTGATTGTTCTTGATCTAAAAATGGTTTCTCAATGCTTTTATTCACTTCAATTTTACACAAACAATTCCGTTGATACAGCAAGCTCAATCAGTAAGACATCCCAGAACACCATAATCAATTCATTCAAATCATGTGAAATCATTGTATAATTATTCTGACGCTGATTTTGATTATAATGATTATTTGAACAGCACAGTTGAACATTTATCGGCAGCTTGATCTTTCTCAAACTTGTATCCTCCTGACTTCATTATTTTAGCAGTTGTAGAGTCGTTTGATCCTCTGGATGTCAATCGGAGACAAGCCCCGTCTCTGGCCAATCTCCACATTGCGGTTGGGGATGGGAGTGATGGTGTCCCTTCCATTGATGGAGAAGGCTGTGCTTCCATAGTGCATGACAGAAGAGTAGTCATAAGGAGTGTTGAGGTTGTTGGTGTTGGCTAAGTTGAAGTTGTAGGCGTTCTGGGGGTCGATGTTTTCCCAGCTGATCACAACATAGCGGTCACGGTCGCTCCTGGTTTGTTCGTGCTGGAAGCCCAGGGCGTGGTTGAGCTCATGCATAGCTACACCAGCGTACATGCAGCCCTGCCTGTTGAGAGAGAGCGTCTGTGAACCTCCTGTTCTTCCCAGAGAGGAGTAGCAGCCGTCGTAGTTCTGAATGTCGATGAAGTCACGCTGATTTGTTCGGGCCACAAAGCGGATGCAGGTGCTGGAAGCAAAGGACCCCATGGCGTAGCCAATTGTCTGCTGGTCAGAATTAGAGAAAGCCCCACTCATAGTGTAAGGAACATACACCAAGCCATCGGAGGCCTTGCTCCACAAGCAGTTGCTGCTGAAACAAACCATGGCGTTTCTGGTTTTGGGCAACACCAGGTCTCCCTCCAACAGCATCTCATCGGAGCCGTTGTTGGCCACCAGAATCCTGGTGCTGATGTCGACAAAGTCTTCCTCACGAGCCTCTTCTATGACGTCTTCTCCAATTTCATTGTTGGAGAGTGGATGAGCCTGGGTCAGGCCCAGGAGCAGCAGCAGTAGGAGGCTGAGAGAGGAACCCTTTTCCATTTTCAGGCTCTGGTCTGTCTCTGGTTCTCTGTGTGGCTGGTCGGAGATGCTTTGGAGAGGCTCCCTGAGGTTTGATGTGGGAGTCTGATCCGTCCTGGGCATTTATACTCTGCTCTGCAGGTGTGTCCTCAGGTGGATGCAGGGTTGGGATCCAGCATCCTGAGCCTAAACAAACTTCTGGAGGGAGGACAAGTGTACATTTTCAAACCCCTGGTCTTAAAAGGAGCAGTGCAGGTTGACTTACTGGGTGGATCCTGACTATTACTTAGGTTTATGTTCTTTAAGGCCACTTTGTTAAAACAAGGCCTTCCCAGCATTCCCAACAATCTGACAATAGTCCAGGGAGGCCTCCATAATCCCGTTTTATTTCATATCAACACAGTTCTTTCATTACAAATAAATACAAAAATAAGCTACTATAAAATATGACATTTACATTAAATGTGAATCCACGTTTTAAGGAATTATTTCATTTTAAGCAACAAGGAAAAATCATAACACATGAATGTGGTGTTAAAAGTATTTTTGCTTCCGATTCAAGAAAAATGTCAGGTGCTAGTCAGTACTCGTTGGCAAAGCTTCCAGAGTCTAAATAATTGTGTAAACGTTTGTAAATGTAACAGTGTATGTTCATGTGTCCCAAATGTAACTGAAAGTAGCTGTATAGTAGCTGAATTTAACATCTAGTTCAGGCTTATGATGTATTTTTTTGAATAGTTGCCATTTCTAATGTTGTATTATTTAAACTAAGGTCTGCATTTGTCATTAAAAATGGTATATCCAATATAGTACTATTGTTTTCTTTTGACGTTTTATCACTCACAGCATCCGCTAATGGTTTTACCACGCCATCAATGTTCATGTAAAATAGCTGAATGGCTGAAGTGAACCTTTTCTTCATAGTGTGATTTAACATGTAGGCGTCCTAGGTTGTTCAAGTCTGACCTGTTGTTTAGATGTGAGCGGCGGTTGAGGGTGAAGGCCAGAGCACCAAAGACATAACATGTGCTTCTCTGAGACACTGAAGGCTAGTGTTTTGTGTTCTTAGCCTAGTGTAAGAGGAGTAGGCATATGTTTCCTTAATCTGCATGGGTGTCATTTGAATACTGGGAGGTAACACATGTGTTTCCCCTTGACCAATGGCTAATTTATTTAGTTTACACCGATGCACTCGTTTCCACCTTGTCAACAAATCAGAACTTACCATGTCATTAGACTGAACTGACTGTAGTACTTTCTCTGTGTACAGACCAGCTCTCTGTGCTCATTAATAAAATTGTACTTGATCATTGCCCATTGTCTCCCTCTGTTTAATTGGTTATTTCCTGTGAAGGAGTGAAAATATCCATATCCAGCTTCAGAGCTCTCACTGACAGATCCTGAGTGACCGGCCTTTCCTGTGCAGTCCTTAGTGCTGAAGTGCTTAGTACAATGTCTACTGTTCACCTGCTGTGGATTCTCTTGGTTACCACGGCGATGCCCTTCGACTGTTACACTTGCTACACTATGGCTGTAGCATAGCGTAGTGGAGGTAGCTTTTAGCATAGCTGGCTATACTATGGCTGTAGCATAGCGTAGTGGAGGTAGCTTTTAGCATAGCTGGCTACACTATGGCTGTAGCATAGCGTAGTGGAGGTAGCTTTTAGCATAGCTGGCTACACTATGGCTGTAGTGTAGCTGTAGTGTAACATCACAGTTGAAGACTTGTTGTTGGCCAGGCCAGGAACCCTGCAACATATTCAGTGTTTTTAGATGCCAGCTTGTCTTGGCTACATGGACACTCTACAGATCGATTGCTGTTGTTATGGGAACATAGATGACCTATAGACAGTTGTTGTTATGGTAACTGGAGAGCATCAGGCAGGTGGTTAGAATTGTATTCTGAGATTGAGAAAGAGGAGAGACATTCAGGGCTTAGTGATTGTCCAATCATAGCAGGTATGACCTCACAGCTTTTATATCCTTGTTTTCTTATAAAGGCAAGGATACATTTGACCTAGGATGGAACGCCTACACTATTCGGTGCTTTTTAAAATGAGTGATTGTTCTTGATCTAAAAATGGTTTCTCAATGCTTTTATTCACTTCAATTTTACACAAACAATTCCATTGATACAGCAAGCTCAATCAGTAAGACATCCCAGAACACCATAATCAATTCATTCAAATCATGTGAAATCATTGTATAATTATTCTGACGCTGATTTTGATTATAATGATTATTTGAACAGCACAGTTGAACATTAATCGGCAGCTTGATCTTTCTCAAACTTGCATCCTCCTGACTTCATTATTTTAGCAGTTGTAGAGTCGTTTGATCCTCTGGATGTCAATCGGAGACAAGCCCCGTCTCTGGCCAATCTCCACATTGCGGTTGGGGATGGGAGTGATGGTGTCCCTTCCATTGATGGAGAAGGCTGTGCTTCCATAGTGCATGACAGAAGAGTAGTCATAAGGAGTGTTGAGGTTGTTGGTGTTGGCTAAGTTGAAGTTGTAGGCGTTCTGGGGGTCGATGTTTTCCCAGCTGATCACAACATAGCGGTCACGGTCGCTCCTGGTTTGTTCGTGCTGGAAGCCCAGGGCGTGGTTGAGCTCATGCATAGCTACACCAGCGTACATGCAGCCCTGCCTGTTGAGAGAGAGCGTCTGTGAACCTCCTGTTCTTCCCAGAGAGGAGTAGCAGCCGTCGTAGTTCTGAATGTCGATGAAGTCACGCTGATTTGTTCGGGCCACAAAGCGGATGCAGGTGCTGGAAGCAAAGGACCCCATGGCGTAGCCAATTGTCTGCTGGTCAGAATTAGAGAAAGCCCCACTCATAGTGTAAGGAACATACACCAAGCCATCGGAGGCCTTGCTCCACAAGCAGTTGCTGCTGAAACAAACCATGGCGTTTCTGGTTTTGGGCAACACCAGGTCTCCCTCCAACAGCATCTCATCGGAGCCGTTGTTGGCCACCAGAATCCTGGTGCTGATGTCGACAAAGTCTTCCTCACGAGCCTCTTCTATGACGTCTTCTCCAATTTCATTGTTGGAGAGTGGATGAGCCTGGGTCAGGCCCAGGAGCAGCAGCAGTAGGAGGCTGAGAGAGGAACCCTTTTCCATTTTCAGGCTCTGGTCTGTCTCTGGTTCTCTGTGTGGCTGGTCGGAGATGCTTTGGAGAGGCTCCCTGAGGTTTGATGTGGGAGTCTGATCCGTCCTGGGCATTTATACTCTGCTCTGCAGGTGTGTCCTCAGGTGGATGCAGGGTTGGGGTCCAGCATCCTGAGCCTAAACAAACTTCTGGAGGGAGGACAAGTGTACATTTTCAAACCCCTGGTCTTAAAAGGAGCAGTGCAGGTTGACTTACTGGGTGGATCCTGACTATTACTTAGGTTTATGTTCTTTAAGGCCACTTTGTTAAAACAAGGCCTTCCCAGCATTCCCAACAATCTCACAATAGTCCAGGGAGGCCTCCATAATCCCGTTTTATTTCATATCAACACAGTTCTTTCATTACAAATAAATACAAAAATAAGCTACTATAAAATATGACATTTACATTAAATGTGAATCCACGTTTTAAGGAATTATTTCATTTTAAGCAACAAGGAAAAATCATAACACATGAATGTGGTGTTAAAAGTATTTTTGCTTCCGATTCAAGAAAAATGTCAGGTGCTAGTCAGTACTCGTTGGCAAAGTTTCCAGCGTCTAAATAATTGTGTAAACGTTTGTAAATGTAACAGTGTATGTTCATGTGTCCCAAATGTAACTGAAAGTAGCTGTATAGTAGCTGAATTTAACATCTAGTTCAGGCTTATGATGTATTTTTTTGAATAGTTGCCATTTCTAATGTTGTATTATTTAAACTAAGGTCTGCATTTGTCATTAAAAATGGTATATCCAATATAGTACTATTGTTTTCTTTTGACGTTTTATCACTCACAGCATCCGCTAATGGTTTTACCACGCCATCAATGTTCATGTAAAATAGCTGAATGGCTGAAGTGAACCTTTTCTTCATAGTGTGATTTAACATGTAGGCGTCCTAGGTTGTTCAAGTCTGACCTGTTGTTTAGATGTGAGCGGCGGTTGAGGGTGAAGGCCAGAGCACCAAAGACATAACATGTGCTTCTCTGAGACACTGAAGGCTAGTGTTTTGTGTTCTTAGCCTAGTGTAAGAGGAGTAGGCATATGTTTCCTTAATCTGCATGGGTGTCATTTGAATACTGGGAGGTAACACATGTGTTTCCCCTTGACCAATGGCTAATTTATTTAGTTTACACCGATGCACTCGTTTCCACCTTGTCAACAAATCAGAACTTACCATGTCATTAGACTGAACTGACTGTAGTACTTTCTCTGTGTACAGACCAGCTCTCTGTGCTCATTAATAAAATTGTACTTGATCATTGCCCATTGTCTCCCTCTGTTTAATTGGTTATTTCCTGTGAAGGAGTGAAAATATCCATATCCAGCTTCAGAGCTCTCACTGACAGATCCTGAGTGACCGGCCTTTCCTGTGCAGTCCTTAGTGCTGAAGTGCTTAGTACAATGTCTACTGTTCACCTGCTGTGGATTCTCTTGGTTACCACGGCGATGCCCTTCGACTGTTACACTTGCTACACTATGGCTGTAGCATAGCGTAGTGGAGGTAGCTTTTAGCATAGCTGGCTACACTATGGCTGTAGCATAGCGTAGTGGAGGTAGCTTTTAGCATAGCTGGCTACACTATGGCTGTAGCATAGCGTAGTGGAGGTAGCTTTTAGCATAGCTGGCTACACTATGGCTGTAGTGTAGCTGTAGTGTAACATCACAGTTGAAGACTTGTTGTTGGCCAGGCCAGGAACCCTGCAACATATTCAGTGTTTTTAGATGCCAGCTTGTCTTGGCTACATGGACACTCTACAGATCGATTGCTGTTGTTATGGGAACATAGATGACCTATAGACAGTTGTTGTTATGGTAACTGGAGAGCATCAGGCAGGTGGTTAGAATTGTATTCTGAGATTGAGAAAGAGGAGAGACATTCAGGGCTTAGTGATTGTCCAATCATAGCAGGTATGACCTCACAGCTTTTATATCCTTGTTTTCTTATAAAGGCAAGGATACATTTGACCTAGGATGGAACGCCTACACTATTCGGTGCTTTTTAAAATGAGTGATTGTTCTTGATCTAAAAATGGTTTCTCAATGCTTTTATTCACTTCAATTTTACACAAACAATTCCATTGATACAGCAAGCTCAATCAGTAAGACATCCCAGAACACCATAATCAATTCATTCAAATCATGTGAAATCATTGTATAATTATTCTGACGCTGATTTTGATTATAATGATTATTTGAACAGCACAGTTGAACATTAATCGGCAGCTTGATCTTTCTCAAACTTGCATCCTCCTGACTTCATTATTTTAGCAGTTGTAGAGTCGTTTGATCCTCTGGATGTCAATCGGAGACAAGCCCCGTCTCTGGCCAATCTCCACATTGCGGTTGGGGATGGGAGTGATGGTGTCCCTTCCATTGATGGAGAAGGCTGTGCTTCCATAGTGCATGACAGAAGAGTAGTCATAAGGAGTGTTGAGGTTGTTGGTGTTGGCTAAGTTGAAGTTGTAGGCGTTCTGGGGGTCGATGTTTTCCCAGCTGATCACAACATAGCGGTCACGGTCGCTCCTGGTTTGTTCGTGCTGGAAGCCCAGGGCGTGGTTGAGCTCATGCATAGCTACACCAGCGTACATGCAGCCCTGCCTGTTGAGAGAGAGCGTCTGTGAACCTCCTGTTCTTCCCAGAGAGGAGTAGCAGCCGTCGTAGTTCTGAATGTCGATGAAGTCACGCTGATTTGTTCGGGCCACAAAGCGGATGCAGGTGCTGGAAGCAAAGGACCCCATGGCGTAGCCAATTGTCTGCTGGTCAGAATTAGAGAAAGCCCCACTCATAGTGTAAGGAACATACACCAAGCCATCGGAGGCCTTGCTCCACAAGCAGTTGCTGCTGAAACAAACCATGGCGTTTCTGGTTTTGGGCAACACCAGGTCTCCCTCCAACAGCATCTCATCGGAGCCGTTGTTGGCCACCAGAATCCTGGTGCTGATGTCGACAAAGTCTTCCTCACGAGCCTCTTCTATGACGTCTTCTCCAATTTCATTGTTGGAGAGTGGATGAGCCTGGGTCAGGCCCAGGAGCAGCAGCAGTAGGAGGCTGAGAGAGGAACCCTTTTCCATTTTCAGGCTCTGGTCTGTCTCTGGTTCTCTGTGTGGCTGGTCGGAGATGCTTTGGAGAGGCTCCCTGAGGTTTGATGTGGGAGTCTGATCCGTCCTGGGCATTTATACTCTGCTCTTCAGGTGTGTCCTCAGGTGGATGCAGGGTTGGGGTCCAGCATCCTGAGCCTAAACAAACTTCTGGAGGGAGGACAAGTGTACATTTTCAAACCCCTGGTCTTAAAAGGAGCAGTGCAGGTTGACTTACTGGGTGGATCCTGACTATTACTTAGGTTTATGTTCTTTAAGGCCACTTTGTTAAAACAAGGCCTTCCCAGCATTCCCAACAATCTGACAATAGTCCAGGGAGGCCTCCATAATCCCGTTTTATTTCATATCAACACAGTTCTTTCATTACAAATAAATACAAAAATAAGCTACTATAAAATATGACATTTACATTAAATGTGAATCCACGTTTTAAGGAATTATTTCATTTTAAGCAACAAGGAAAAATCATAACACATGAATGTGGTGTTAAAAGTATTTTTGCTTCCGATTCAAGAAAAATGTCAGGTGCTAGTCAGTACTCGTTGGCAAAGCTTCCAGCGTCTAAATAATTGTGTAAACGTTTGTAAATGTAACAGTGTATGTTCATGTGTCCCAAATGTAACTGAAAGTAGCTGTATAGTAGCTGAATTTAACATCTAGTTCAGGCTTATGATGTATTTTTTTGAATAGTTGCCATTTCTAATGTTGTATTATTTAAACTAAGGTCTGCATTTGTCATTAAAAATGGTATATCCAATATAGTACTATTGTTTTCTTTTGACGTTTTATCACTCACAGCATCCGCTAATGGTTTTACCACGCCATCAATGTTCATGTAAAATAGCTGAATGGCTGAAGTGAACCTTTTCTTCATAGTGTGATTTAACATGTAGGCGTCCTAGGTTGTTCAAGTCTGACCTGTTGTTTAGATGTGAGCGGCGGTTGAGGGTGAAGGCCAGAGCACCAAAGACATAACATGTGCTTCTCTGAGACACTGAAGGCTAGTGTTTTGTGTTCTTAGCCTAGTGTAAGAGGAGTAGGCATATGTTTCCTTAATCTGCATGGGTGTCATTTGAATACTGGGAGGTAACACATGTGTTTCCCCTTGACCAATGGCTAATTTATTTAGTTTACACCGATGCACTCGTTTCCACCTTGTCAACAAATCAGAACTTACCATGTCATTAGACTGAACTGACTGTAGTACTTTCTCTGTGTACAGACCAGCTCTCTGTGCTCATTAATAAAATTGTACTTGATCATTGCCCATTGTCTCCCTCTGTTTAATTGGTTATTTCCTGTGAAGGAGTGAAAATATCCATATCCAGCTTCAGAGCTCTCACTGACAGATCCTGAGTGACGGGCCTTTCCTGTGCAGTCCTTAGTGCTGAAGTGTTTAGTACAACGTCTACTGTTCACCTGCTGTGGATTCTCTTGGTTACCACGGCGATGCCCTTCGACTGTTACACTTGCTACACTATGGCTGTAGCATAGCGTAGTGGAGGTAGCTTTTAGCATAGCTGGCTATACTATGGCTGTAGCATAGCGTAGTGGAGGTAGCTTTTAGCATAGCTGGCTACACTATGGCTGTAGCATAGCGTAGTGGAGGTAGCTTTTAGCATAGCTGGCTACACTATGGCTGTAGTGTAGCTGTAGTGTAACATCACAGTTGAAGACTTGTTGTTGGCCAGGCCAGGAACCCTGCAACATATTCAGTGTTTTTAGATGCCAGCTTGTCTTGGCTACATGGACACTCTACAGATCGATTGCTGTTGTTATGGGAACATAGATGACCTATAGACAGTTGTTGTTATGGTAACTGGAGAGCATCAGGCAGGTGGTTAGTATTGTATTCTGAGATTGAGAAAGAGGAGAGACATTCAGGGCTTAGTGATTGTCCAATCATAGCAGGTATGACCTCACAGCTTTTATATCCTTGTTTTCTTATAAAGGCAAGGATACATTTGACCTAGGATGGAACGCCTACACTATTCGGTGCTTTTTAAAATGAGTGATTGTTCTTGATCTAAAAATGGTTTCTCAATGCTTTTATTCACTTCAATTTTACACAAACAATTCCATTGATACAGCAAGCTCAATCAGTAAGACATCCCAGAACACCATAATCAATTCATTCAAATCATGTGAAATCATTGTATAATTATTCTGACGCTGATTTTGATTATAATGATTATTTGAACAGCACAGTTGAACATTAATCGGCAGCTTGATCTTTCTCAAACTTGCATCCTCCTGACTTCATTATTTTAGCAGTTGTAGAGTCGTTTGATCCTCTGGATGTCAATCGGAGACAAGCCCCGTCTCTGGCCAATCTCCACATTGCGGTTGGGGATGGGAGTGATGGTGTCCCTTCCATTGATGGAGAAGGCTGTGCTTCCATAGTGCATGACAGAAGAGTAGTCATAAGGAGTGTTGAGGTTGTTGGTGTTGGCTAAGTTGAAGTTGTAGGCGTTCTGGGGGTCGATGTTTTCCCAGCTGATCACAACATAGCGGTCACGGTCGCTCCTGGTTTGTTCGTGCTGGAAGCCCAGGGCGTGGTTGAGCTCATGCATAGCTACACCAGCGTACATGCAGCCCTGCCTGTTGAGAGAGAGCGTCTGTGAACCTCCTGTTCTTCCCAGAGAGGAGTAGCAGCCGTCGTAGTTCTGAATGTCGATGAAGTCACGCTGATTTGTTCGGGCCACAAAGCGGATGCAGGTGCTGGAAGCAAAGGACCCCATGGCGTAGCCAATTGTCTGCTGGTCAGAATTAGAGAAAGCCCCACTCATAGTGTAAGGAACATACACCAAGCCATCGGAGGCCTTGCTCCACAAGCAGTTGCTGCTGAAACAAACCATGGCGTTTCTGGTTTTGGGCAACACCAGGTCTCCCTCCAACAGCATCTCATCGGAGCCGTTGTTGGCCACCAGAATCCTGGTGCTGATGTCGACAAAGTCTTCCTCACGAGCCTCTTCTATGACGTCTTCTCCAATTTCATTGTTGGAGAGTGGATGAGCCTGGGTCAGGCCCAGGAGCAGCAGCAGTAGGAGGCTGAGAGAGGAACCCTTTTCCATTTTCAGGCTCTGGTCTGTCTCTGGTTCTCTGTGTGGCTGGTCGGAGATGCTTTGGAGAGGCTCCCTGAGGTTTGATGTGGGAGTCTGATCCGTCCTGGGCATTTATACTCTGCTCTTCAGGTGTGTCCTCAGGTGGATGCAGGGTTGGGGTCCAGCATCCTGAGCCTAAACAAACTTCTGGAGGGAGGACAAGTGTACATTTTCAAACCCCTGGTCTTAAAAGGAGCAGTGCAGGTTGACTTACTGGGTGGATCCTGACTATTACTTAGGTTTATGTTCTTTAAGGCCACTTTGTTAAAACAAGGCCTTCCCAGCATTCCCAACAATCTGACAATAGTCCAGGGAGGCCTCCATAATCCCGTTTTATTTCATATCAACACAGTTCTTTCATTACAAATAAATACAAAAATAAGCTACTATAAAATATGACATTTACATTAAATGTGAATCCACGTTTTAAGGAATTATTTCATTTTAAGCAACAAGGAAAAATCATAACACATGAATGTGGTGTTAAAAGTATTTTTGCTTCCGATTCAAGAAAAATGTCAGGTGCTAGTCAGTACTCGTTGGCAAAGCTTCCAGCGTCTAAATAATTGTGTAAACGTTTGTAAATGTAACAGTGTATGTTCATGTGTCCCAAATGTAACTGAAAGTAGCTGTATAGTAGCTGAATTTAACATCTAGTTCAGGCTTATGATGTATTTTTTTGAATAGTTGCCATTTCTAATGTTGTATTATTTAAACTAAGGTCTGCATTTGTCATTAAAAATGGTATATCCAATATAGTACTATTGTTTTCTTTTGACGTTTTATCACTCACAGCATCCGCTAATGGTTTTACCACGCCATCAATGTTCATGTAAAATAGCTGAATGGCTGAAGTGAACCTTTTCTTCATAGTGTGATTTAACATGTAGGCGTCCTAGGTTGTTCAAGTCTGACCTGTTGTTTAGATGTGAGCGGCGGTTGAGGGTGAAGGCCAGAGCACCAAAGACATAACATGTGCTTCTCTGAGACACTGAAGGCTAGTGTTTTGTGTTCTTAGCCTAGTGTAAGAGGAGTAGGCATATGTTTCCTTAATCTGCATGGGTGTCATTTGAATACTGGGAGGTAACACATGTGTTTCCCCTTGACCAATGGCTAATTTATTTAGTTTACACCGATGCACTCGTTTCCACCTTGTCAACAAATCAGAACTTACCATGTCATTAGACTGAACTGACTGTAGTACTTTCTCTGTGTACAGACCAGCTCTCTGTGCTCATTAATAAAATTGTACTTGATCATTGCCCATTGTCTCCCTCTGTTTAATTGGTTATTTCCTGTGAAGGAGTGAAAATATCCATATCCAGCTTCAGAGCTCTCACTGACAGATCCTGAGTGACGGGCCTTTCCTGTGCAGTCCTTAGTGCTGAAGTGTTTAGTACAACGTCTACTGTTCACCTGCTGTGGATTCTCTTGGTTACCACGGCGATGCCCTTCGACTGTTACACTTGCTACACTATGGCTGTAGCATAGCGTAGTGGAGGTAGCTTTTAGCATAGCTGGCTACACTATGGCTGTAGCATAGCGTAGTGGAGGTAGCTTTTAGCATAGCTGGCTACACTATGGCTGTAGCATAGCGTAGTGGAGGTAGCTTTTAGCATAGCTGGCTACACTATGGCTGTAGTGTAGCTGTAGTGTAACATCACAGTTGAAGACTTGTTGTTGGCCAGGCCAGGAACCCTGCAACATATTCAGTGTTTTTAGATGCCAGCTTGTCTTGGCTACATGGACACTCTACAGATCGATTGCTGTTGTTATGGGAACATAGATGACCTATAGACAGTTGTTGTTATGGTAACTGGAGAGCATCAGGCAGGTGGATAGTATTGTATTCTGAGATTGAGAAAGAGGAGAGACATTCAGGGCTTAGTGATTGTCCAATCATAGCAGGTATGACCTCACAGCTTTTATATCCTTGTTTTCTTATAAAGGCAAGGATACATTTGACCTAGGATGGAACGCCTACACTATTCGGTGCTTTTTAAAATGAGTGATTGTTCTTGATCTAAAAATGGTTTCTCAATGCTTTTATTCACTTCAATTTTACACAAACAATTCCATTGATACAGCAAGCTCAATCAGTAAGACATCCCAGAACACCATAATCAATTCATTCAAATCATGTGAAATCATTGTATAATTATTCTGACGCTGATTTTGATTATAATGATTATTTGAACAGCACAGTTGAACATTAATCGGCAGCTTGATCTTTCTCAAACTTGCATCCTCCTGACTTCATTATTTTAGCAGTTGTAGAGTCGTTTGATCCTCTGGATGTCAATCGGAGACAAGCCCCGTCTCTGGCCAATCTCCACATTGCGGTTGGGGATGGGAGTGATGGTGTCCCTTCCATTGATGGAGAAGGCTGTGCTTCCATAGTGCATGACAGAAGAGTAGTCATAAGGAGTGTTGAGGTTGTTGGTGTTGGCTAAGTTGAAGTTGTAGGCGTTCTGGGGGTCGATGTTTTCCCAGCTGATCACAACATAGCGGTCACGGTCGCTCCTGGTTTGTTCGTGCTGGAAGCCCAGGGCGTGGTTGAGCTCATGCATAGCTACACCAGCGTACATGCAGCCCTGCCTGTTGAGAGAGAGCGTCTGTGAACCTCCTGTTCTTCCCAGAGAGGAGTAGCAGCCGTCGTAGTTCTGAATGTCGATGAAGTCACGCTGATTTGTTCGGGCCACAAAGCGGATGCAGGTGCTGGAAGCAAAGGACCCCATGGCGTAGCCAATTGTCTGCTGGTCAGAATTAGAGAAAGCCCCACTCATAGTGTAAGGAACATACACCAAGCCATCGGAGGCCTTGCTCCACAAGCAGTTGCTGCTGAAACAAACCATGGCGTTTCTGGTTTTGGGCAACACCAGGTCTCCCTCCAACAGCATCTCATCGGAGCCGTTGTTGGCCACCAGAATCCTGGTGCTGATGTCGACAAAGTCTTCCTCACGAGCCTCTTCTATGACGTCTTCTCCAATTTCATTGTTGGAGAGTGGATGAGCCTGGGTCAGGCCCAGGAGCAGCAGCAGTAGGAGGCTGAGAGAGGAACCCTTTTCCATTTTCAGGCTCTGGTCTGTCTCTGGTTCTCTGTGTGGCTGGTCGGAGATGCTTTGGAGAGGCTCCCTGAGGTTTGATGTGGGAGTCTGATCTGTCCTGGGCATTTATACTCTGCTCTGCAGGTGTGTCCTCAGGTGGATTCAGGGTTGGGGTCCAGCATCCTGAGCCTAAACAAACTTCTGGAGGGAGGACAAGTGTACAGTTTCAAACCCCTGGTCTTAAAAGGAGCAGTGCAGGTTGACTTACTGGGTGGATCCTGACTATTACTTAGGTTTATGTTCTTTAAGGCCACTTTGTTAAAACAAGGCCTTCCCAGCATTCCCAACAATCTCAGAATAGTCCAGGGAGGCCTCCATAATCTCGTTTTATTTCTTATGAAAACATTTCTTACATTTCAGGTTTCAAATATTTTATTATATTATCTTGCACCATCATTTCTATTCTAACCTGATTTCAAGCATTAACAGAATATGAAAACATACTATGAAAGAGCTAAGGACCCAGCCATTTCTTTAACCACACAGGGCATTTGATAGTTTTATTATTATTAGTCTCGATTTTATCATAGGCTACACTCAATATTATTTCACACTCAAGATCAGTCAGTGTGTGTGTTAGAGTCTAGATGAGTTAAGATCAGTCAGTGTGTTTTTTAGAGTCTAGATGAATTTAGATCATTCAGTTTGTGTGTTAGAGTCTAGATGAGTTTAGACCAGTCAGTGTGTGTGTTAAGTCTAGATGAGTTTAGATCACTCAGTGTGTGTTAGAGTCTAGATGAGTTTAGACCAGTCAGTGTGTGTGTTAGAGTCTAGATGAGTTTAGATCAGTCTGTGTGTGTGTGTGTTAGAGTCTAGAGTTTAGATCAGTCAGTGTGTGTTTTAGAGTCTGGAGTTTAGATCAGTCAGTGTGTGTGTTAGAGTCTAGATTAAATTAGTTAATCAGCGTTAATCTCCTTTCATGGTGGCCCTCTTATTTACCAGAGACACCAGACTTATCCTTAGTTATCAGCAGGCCAGGCCTGACAGACATTCAGAGGGAGAGTGTGTGTGTTTGTGTGTGTGGTCCTCTGTGTGTGTGTCTGTGTGTATGTTGATGTTTATCTAATGTTTCTCACACAGACTCTGCTGGGGCATCTGCTGCGTTCACACTCACATGCACTCACACGCGCACGCGCACGCACACACACACGCCACACACACTCTCGCACTCCTTCTCTTAATCACACACACACCACCCCACGTCAGTATTAGAATAGACCCCCAGCGGAGACCCCAATTCTAGAAGCTGCAGGGGGTCCTGTGTGCTGCTCGCCTCCCCTTTACCCCCCATCTGGCTCTTAGGGAGACACACTCACCCCCCCCCCCCACACACACACACACACACACACACACACAAAGGACAGAATGGAAGTGGGCTAAAGAGATCTTAGGGGGTGTGTGTGTGTGTGTGTGTGTGTGTGTGTTTTTTATTTGTGTGTGTGTGTGTGTGTGTGTGTGTTGGGAGGGTGTTTGGTGCCTAAACCTTAATTTTCTCTTTCTTTTGTCTTGCCTTTTATCTTTCTCTCTGTTTGCTGTGAAACAAGTGGTTGTGTTAGATCCTCACCTATTCTCTCTCTGTCTCTCCTTCTCTTCAATTCTCTCTCTTTTCCTCTTCATTCCATCTTGATTCAGCTCTCCTTCTTTTATTCTCACTCCCTGACTCTCCTTTTCTCCCCTCCTTCTCTTTTCTCTTGGAGTGAGTTTGTTTGTTTGTCTCTCTCACTCCGTCTTCCTCTCTCCCTCTCTCCCTCTCTCTTCCTCTCCCTCTCTCCCTCTGTTCCTTTCTCCCTCTCTTCCTCTCTCCCCCTCTCCCTCTCTCCCTCCTGTCTTTCCTTGTCCCTCTCTCCCATGGGGGGAAGAACAGAGCTGTTCCACCAGCCTCCCCATCTCCATCAGAATGAGGCTTTGTCATTGACATGTTAATTAGTTGGCGGTAATGGAGAGCCCGCCTCACAATGGCTGACTCCTTTTTAGAGTGGACAGATAATGTTTACCGTGAGGAGCTGGTACCAACCCTGTCTCACTCACTATAACCCTGCTGATAGAGGTGAAACTCACTCACTATAACCCTGCTGATAGAGGTGAAACTCACTCACTATAACCCTGTTGATAGTGGTGAAACTCACTCACTATAACCCTGCTGATAGTGGTGAAACTCACTCACTATAACCCTGCTGATAGAGGTGAAACTCACTCACTATAACCCTGCTGATAGTGGGGAAACTCACTCACTATGACCCTGCTGATAGAGGTGAAACTCACTCACTACAACCCTGCTGATAGAGGTGAAACTCACTCACTATAACCCTGCTGATAGTGATGAAACTCACTCACTATAACCCTGTTGATAGTGGTGAAACTCACTCAATATAACCCTGCTGATAGAGGTGAAACTCACTCACTATAACCCTGCTGATAGAGGTGAAACTCACTCACTATAACCCTGCTGATAGTGGTGAAACTCACTCACTATAACCCTGTTGATAGTGGTGAAACTCACTCACTATAACCCTCTCTTCCTCTCTCCCTCTTTGGTGTGACCCAAATGTGTCCCTGTCACAAAGCCTCACAGATCACTAACGGCAGGATGGACGTGGATTGATTAGATCCTCAGACCCACCCACCATCCATCACTAAAACAGAGGCTCTTTACAAAATCTTCTGTCGATAAATCTCCCCCCAATGCAACCTTTCTGATTCATCTGAAATCTTGTCGTGTCTTGAAGGATTTGGGATTGGAGTATTTTTGTTGTTTAAGAATTTCTCCCAGTCATTATAAAGCATTCTGTCTAACCTGATACAATTAACAATGGACGGAAAGGAGACCCAATCGGTCTCCCACTGCTTACAGGCTGTTTGCAATGTGGAGCGGGGGAGGAGCAGGGAGAACAGGGGGAGGAGGGAGAACAGGAGGAGGTCAGGTTGGTCTGATGCTAGATATGGAACACATTACAAGGAGGGGAGGAGGAGGGCGGAGGAGGAGGAGGGGAGGAGGAGGTCAGGTTGATCTGATGCTAGATAGAAGATTGGAGAGAGATAGAACTAGCAGTTGACCAGAATGCCCCCTACTGGTGAGTGATGGAACGGCAGCTGAACTAAATCCACTTTTCTCAGTTAATACAAATTATTTGGGCGTCACGTGTATACACAGTACATGATGTGTATTTTTTTTGTCTATGAAGTGTGAGATGTAAGTGTGTTCCATGAATGAGTGTGCCATAAAAAATATAGGATTGTCATTGATTCTCTTGTTTCCTATTTATTGCCGATTATTTCAAGGTATAGTTCTCTAGCATAAATTTCTGCTTTTATTAAAAATGTCATAAAATTCTTCTTGAACACGAGTCAGACAAAGCACACTACTCTGAAGTTGGCAGTTGGTTTTAGAAGGTTCAGAGCCTTTTAATGGATGGATGATGTTGAAGATGACTGGTTTTGTCTGTTTGTGGTATACTATTTGGATTCTGCCATGGCCACATACTAGAAATACATGAGGAATGGTCTGAACCGAAA
>CM030190.1:850100-917600 GCA_017639675.1 Aplochiton taeniatus
GACATTGATATTTATAATGTGTGCTCCGTTTTCAAACTACTCTACCTTTCCCCCATTTATCTTGGAACACCAATGGTTAATTTTTGTTCCTTTAGAGCAGATAGGGTCTCTCTCTCTCTACCCTCACACATCATGTGTGTGTGTGTGTGTGTGTGTGTGTGTGTGTGTGTGTGAGGGAAACAACAGGTTCTCTTCTTATCACTCTCTCGCTCCTCTGTGTATCACTCTGTGTGTGTCAGAGAATTTGAATTGTATTCATTTCTAATTCCCACACTTTGTTTCCTCACCAGAGTGAATGAGACCCTTATGAAGTAGTCATCACTCCCTTTTTCTATGTCTTTACTTTAAAACGGTCAATAAAATAGAATCTCCAGTCTCTGAGTCAGACCTATCCAAGGCTGGTTTACATCAACACTGCTCCCCCTCCTCTCCTTTCCGTGTCCTCATCCCCCCCCCCTCTCTCCCTCTCCTTCTCTCTCTCTCCACTTCCACCTCCCTCCTCCCTCCCCCATCCCCCCCCCCTCTCTCTCTCTCTCTCTCTCTCTCTTCCTTCATCTCTCTCTCTCTCTCTCTCTCTCTCTCTTCCTTCATCTCTCTCTCTCTCTCTCTCTCTCTCCGTGTTGGTGTTGACGACCATACACACTAAAACGCCAGGCCAAGCTTTGTGGGAGCGAAATACAAAGGTTGATGTTTTATATAGAAAACACTAAAAACTCTCAACGAGTGGGGATCACGAAGGCTTGGTTTCCATGAAGGGGCAGGGAATGGCGTGTGAGGCTCTGGAACCCTGCAGACATCCTGCTGCTACCTGCCAAGCCAAAGCTGCTGCTTTTATATGATGTGGTTGTCTCCATCCCTCACACACACACACACACACACACACACACACACACACACACACACACACACACACACACACACACACACACACACAGAGATACATACACAAACACATACACACACACACACACGATATCACACTGACTCACAAACACAAATATACACAGAAACATAAAACATACAGAGACATACAACAAAGACAGACACATAGAAACACACATGAGAGACACACACTCAAAAGGCATAGCTGACTGTGAGTGCCCTCTAGTGATATGACACATACACACACGCACACACACACGCTCAGTTAGTCTTTTGAAGTATTCAATATTTTACATGAAATGCTGATGGGGTTTTCTTTGAAAGTCCCAGCCTACAACAAACGTTTTCTTCGAGGTCATTAAAAGGCTTAGAGCAAAGAGCAAAAGAATATGCAAGTTGTTACACAATATACATAAACAAAACATTTATGTGTGCCTTTTTAAATCTAACTACGGCGACGAAAAACAAAAACAAAAACAAAAACTGCCGACCTGCTGGCGGAAGTGATTGGATAAATCAGTAACACCCGGTAGACCATCCCGGTTGGCTATAACTGTCGAGGGCTGGACACAGGGTTTTGACACTACGGGAGAAATCAACTGCGAAAATGTCGACGAGGAGAACAAGGAAAAGAAGCAACACTTTAGACCGACAGCAAAATGATACTTTGAACAAGGAGATGCGGCGAAGGAAAGCTGAGCTTTTTATTCAACAGTTCGAGAATGAAGGTTACGTTTATATTTGGATATCTTATTATTTTATCAATCTACCTGTTTCCGCATAATCAAATTGTCGCCATAAATGCCCTTTGACAGCTCAATGTCGTATAAACGAGATGGTTTCCAAAATGGATCGGATGTTGGAAACTGTGGATCGGGTCTTTAAAGTAGAACTGATGAAGATGCCACTTTCTCTTCAAAACACACTAATGAGAGACATCATTGCAGGTACGATGTAAATATTGATATCAAGAATACTATGATGGTGCTTCCCAAGTGATTAGCTGACCTAGCCATACATCTCTTTGGGTTGAATAGCGGAGAACACCTCAGCAGGGGATGTGACAATTGCCATGCAGGTAAATGCAAGGCACTGTTTTGCTTGGGTTTAAAAATTGAGCATGTTGTCAGTCAAAATATATTTATCCTTCTGTCTGGCAGACCGAGTCTCCTGAAACCACACAGCCGCTTACCAGAAAGTCCAGTAAAAGAGGTGAAATTATATATTTTTTTTGCAAGAAGTGTGTTCAGAACGACGTTGTCCATGATACATAATAAACGAATATAGGCTTCATAGTCACGGGGTTCATAGCGTCCATATCATGCATAATGGGCATTTTTTCTTCCGCAGTTAAGGTCCGTGATGGGGTAACAAGGGAGACCAACCAGCAGGCTCAAAGTCGGAAAACCCAAGCAGAGCCACGGTCAAAGGTGAGGAGCACTGCAGTCTCCGTAAGGGGGCAATACAGACTTGGGGCCTGATAAGATCCCAAATACCAGGCACTAAATTGCGTGTTCGTTCCAACCGATTGCGGGTTCATATTTCACCTGCTTTGCTGGTGATTTAAGAGGAATTGCCTAAATGACGTGCAAACGGCGAAACTTAAATGAGCGTCTTGCTTTCAGTCATGGATAGTTTGGATAGGAAACAGAATGACCACATATTGAAAATAAAGTTTTTGTTTCAGAAGGGAGACCACAGAGCCAGGTCACTAGTCACCAGTAGTAGCACTGGGAGCCTCAGGTAAAAAAACAACACAGGAAACCACACAATACATTAGTTTAAACTAGTACTGAAACTAAGTCTCAATACATCTGTGTTTAAACTAGTACTGGCACTCTGTATGTTTCAATACAGCTATATGTTCAGGTCTGCCACAACTACCATCTCTAGCAAAAGGACCAAGCAAAGGGTTGCCAAGATAAGTGACCCACCAGCACAGTCAACTTCCAGGTTAGTCTGCAGACTGACACTACAACGTCCTGAACTTTATCAACACATTGGATCAAATACATCCTTTACTTTTGGAACAGGCAGCACCGTTGCTGGGCTAGCTGTTAATGTGTATGTGTGCGCGTGTGTCCAGGGCTGCCTTGCTGTCTGCTAGTGACCAGCAGCTCTCCTGCTCTATGGATTGCTACAGCCCACGTGTCACCATCAGCACATCAGAGGGGATGGTAAATACAGTTGCCATGGAGCTGTCTAGAGGCTGCACGCTCACCTATTGCTGGAGATTGTGTGTGTGTGTGTGTGTGTGTGTGTGTGGCGGCGGGCAATTTAACTTCAGATGCTGGAGGTGTTGGCTGTGTAGATACTTGCTTGCAGCATTATATTACTGATTGATTGCAGAGCAGATCCTCTCAGACCTGACAGTCTGTTCTGTTCCCGTCCAGACCTTGTGTCTCTCAGCAGAGACGGACGTGGAGCTGCTGGACCACGCTGCTCTCATTCAGATTCAGAGGCTCAAGGTACAACAATACCAAAGCTCACACAAATGACCAGGAGAATTTTATTCCCACTACTACAACCTAAAAGATGCCTTTCCATGTTTACAATACTATTAAACATGTTCACGACATGCTTTCTTAAGTCAGTCTGGTCTTTGTGTATGGAATAATGGTGTCTTTGCAGAAGCTGGTGGACTATCTGGCCAGTAAGGTGAGCAGTCCTGGAGTCTGAAGGAGCCCACCACATCCCACAGAAATCCACCAAGGACTGTTTCTAGGATATCCTCAAGGCTTTTTGTACATTTTAATTTTGTCTCTAATAAATAACTTATTCAATCTGTTGTCCTACTCATCACGTTTGAGCAGAAAAATTGGAATTAAAAATTAGAATATTTCATAGAACGTTCCCACAACCAAACTATCTTGAGGGGTTTAAGATGGTGGTTAAAAGCCATCTATTTAAATAAGTAAAGGATATGAGCTTACAGTAGTTAAGATGAAAGTTTCAAATGGAATTGGAGGCTGCAGCAGCTCTGTGGGCCAGGCAACGCTCCACCAGGTAGGCCCTCCACCAGGTAGGCCCTCCACCAGGTAGGCCCTGTCCCAGGCCTGGGCCTCGCCTCGCCGCCACAGCAGAAGCATCTTCAGGTGGTAGGGCTCGTGTAGCAAAGATGAGCTCTCCAAGGCTATTGGAATAACTTAAATTCTTAAAATATTAAAACAAAACCTCTGTGCTTTGAAGTTGGGTGTCACCTGCATAACTGAAATTTGATGCCATTGTGTTCTTACCTGTACCATATCTATCTCTGACATGCAATTTTATGTTTGTTTAATTATGTATTTAACTTCCACTTTAATGGAAGTGCTGTAGTGGTTTACTGTAACCATTAGGTGTCGCTACAACATAACATCAAGAAAGCCAATTTACTTAAATATCCCAAGGCGACTGTTGTCTGGCCAAATGACTACCTGGCATCGTTATATTGTTTAGGAAGCTGAGGCCTGTTTTTCAGCTCTGCACAATTGACGCACACGCTATATCTAACTAAGCCAGTGTGTCACCTATTCCATGAGAACCATCCATTCCCTCTCCCCTCTGAACTGAGGCCTCCAACCTTCCACTGGGGTTTCATCTGCTGGACTTTAAGACTCCATACCACATCATAACGACCAGCCATTATTTGCAGAATACACTATATGCATTTACATTGGAATCGTTTAGATACGTTGCTTTGTTCACATGATGCTGTCCTACGAAGACTGGGATTATTTGTATTCACTTTGGACTCTTTGTGATTAAAGACCAACAATACAGCGAGACCATGGGTTGAGGTGACTGACCTTCTAAAGATCCGGAACTGCCATCTAGTGGCCACATCCTGTTCGCACCCTGTCGGGTGTAGTTCAATTTACAAGCACGAAGGGATTCCCGATACCATAGATTTTCTTTTCGATCCGATATAGTAGGCCAATACTATGTCAAGTATGTATCTCGATAATGATACTTTTAAAAATCGTTTTGTCATAATTCTCTCAGCAAAGTCCGCTGCAGGGCATATGTTCGACCTCTTCACCATCACTTTACTGTAGGCTGCCTTGTCATTTTGACTTTGGGGGGCTAATTTCCATGTTTTCACTGGTTTGTGGTATTGCCACAATACCTTACCCTTTTCAACGCGCTATATTTATTAATTAGGCCAATTGTAAAATAACTCCGCACAACGCTATTCGTTCTGCTATTTCACTGAGAAGAGGACTAACTCAGTTGTTGACACTTTGTGTTTCTCGGTCCACACAAAAGTGTATAAAAATACAAATGTTTACCAAATATCAACAAAAGTAGCAAAACAAATGGCTATATGTTTTACTATGATACAGTAGGTCTATAGCCTAGGTTTCCAGTTCTTCCGAATGTAAAGCAGGCCTAAATTGAATGACTCGTTGGCTATTACCTGGTGACAATGATTGACAACAATGAATGACTATGGTCTCAAGACGCTTGTAGCAATAATCTTGGCCGTTACTGTTTTGATAAATGCTGAACAACACGTTTTCCGTTGAGTCTTCCTTTCTCTCTACGTGCACCAAATAGACACGCGCGGAGGCAGATTCACCAGTTAGGCTATTTGTCCGACTCTCACGCGCAGTCATTGGCCTATAGGGTTTAAAAGAACCGGAGAGGATTTAAATTAAATACCGAATGAGAGCCACCGCGTCTTAAGTGAGGGAGGGTGAGAGTCTGATTTGTATCTTTAGCGTATCGGGAGGGGGGAGGAGGCACATAGAATGAGCTATTCTTATGCCAGCACAGCGGCTGTGTGTAATAGCCTGGACTCAACTAACGACAGTATCAAGAAATCGACCACTAATAACGCCACGGGTGGCAGCGGTGACATCGCGTGCAACATCAGTCCCAATTCCCTCCAGGTGCACCCCAAACCGCTCGTGGACATGAAAGTGAAGAAAGGCTGCAATTCCACAGACGCAGGGGTCCTGCTTACAACGGAAGAGGAATTGTTAAGAAAACCCTCGGTATCGCCCGAGGATGTACTTGGTTTACAGAAGATCACCGAAAGTAAGTGCGCTAATTGACATTGAGAGGTTACATGCTTCAGCTTTGCCTGAACTGTTTATAGCAATGGTTCAACTGCAACATGCTTCCACAATCCACCTGTGCCACCACGCGTTTCATTTATTATTTCTTATAAATATCTAGGTTATACTATTCAAGCTATTGTTTACATCTATAAACTAGGAGGTTTTTATTCTATGAATCCAAGCCACGGATAGCATCAACCAATGAACGCGTTTGGTTCATGTTGCACCATTTGCAGGTCTACAATACAGCTGAATATTATCATAACAGCTAATGATGTAATCCATAGCACCTATCGTTCATTACACACATGTGTAGTTGGCTAGATAGTGCACGTGAGAGCGCGATCGTTTATGTACACTTGCATGTGTGTGTCCGTGCGTGCGTATATGTGCTCGGAACGACACATATATACAGCGATTAATGCATGTCCTTTGAAATGATTTGGAGTAAATAATGCCCTTAAATCCGGCCTTCAATGCAACTGTTTGGTCTTCGGTAACAGGTGGTTACTTGTGACCAACTGAGATAGGCCTACTCAGACACACACTGATAATTTACAAAAGTTTGTTTGTTTAACTTAGCCAATACTTTATCATTCTTACAAATGGTCTTCTCCAGACTATGGAAACAGTTCAATACACTGACAGTGACTCTGTTGCATTAGGATAATTCAGTTAGACAAACGCATCCGTTTGAAACATTTATTTCATGTGAATACAATTCAGTTTGGCATGGTTGGATTTGTTATTTATTTTAAAGCTCCCAGCCGTAAGATATCCGGAACACTTGGTGGCAGAGAGCCATCAACACTAACCCTAACTCTTACCCTAAACCTAACCCCAACTCTTACTCTAACCCTAACCCTAACTCCTACCCCAACTCTTACCCTAACCCTAACCCCAACTCTTACTCTAACCCTAACTCTAAACCTAACCCTAACCTTAACAGGCACTGAACGTAATTGAGTTTCCAGGGCATGTAATGTTTAAATTATGTTTTGTTTTGTTATATTGTTATATAGGCTACCCTAACATATCTAACAGTGCTGAGTGAAACATTAGATCTAACTATAGATACGGTAACATATTTAAGTCATCATCATCTTTTAGGTGTTTAGTCATTGGTGTCGTACCATCAAACCAGGCACTCCTCAGTTGATATGTAGTGTTTATGAGTGACCTATTTTGTGATGCCCATAGAGCCAGTGAAGGGCAAACCTCATCCCTACAGGCATGGAGCTAAACCCAAAACAGCATGCCAGTTTGCAGTTCTGTTTTGTTTTCGTTTCCCCCAGTGGAAGAGCCCTATCACTGCTGCACAGATAGCTTGTGATGTGGCTTGGTAATCTGTGCTCTCCACTGACATGCTTTCAGGATTATTTCAGGACAGAGAAACGCAGCACTGCTATCAACTGATTCACTTCAGTTCATTAATGCCCAAAGCAAATGGGAAAACATCCGTTTATAGAAATGTGGTTGCTGCAGGCCTATTCATTTCCATCAGAATAGGTTACCCTGAAGCGGGCAGTGTGATCAGTGCAGTGAACTGATAGCCTTCAGCTTTGATCTATAGCCTAATCATGCGGTCACTGGCAGCTGTTTACTAGTAGAGCTGCTATTCAGTCATATCTCAGACAGACTCAGACTGTATCTGACCTTTTTCCACGTTTAACCTGCAGTTCTATTATGATGCACACTCTCTATGTGTTTAATATTTTGTAATTATTATTAAAGGAGGGAAAGTAATTTGAAATAATATCGAAATCATCTACATGCGGCTCCAGGGTCTACACTGTAACATACAGCAGCCATGACAGCATAACGTTGAGACAGGGCTCAGTCTACCCAGAGAAAAGCAGAATAACCGATGAAAAGGACTGGAGGGGAAAATGGCAATTCCTGCTGAGTAAATGACTGCCAAGGCATTCATTTTGGGAAGGGTATGTGAACGTTTAAGGGCGACAGGCTGACACAGTGGCTGAGAGCTTTTAAAAGAAGCCCAATTTCTCTCTGACACAAGCAACAATACATGTAAATAGCTATTAGAGAGAGAGGGAGAGATTTCTGTGGAAAGGGTAATGTCCTACTAGAGGGCCAAGCAGTGAGAGCTGTATTGCCTATAAGGTAAGAGTCATGAAATGTGGCCTGAAAAAGACCGTCATTCATTCAGTGGGTAGCCTTTGTTTTTGCACAATGTATTTTGAACCTGCTTATATAGAGACTGGAAAAACGTTGAATACGCAGAGCGAACAAGTGACAAATATAAAACAAAACACATACAGTAACCCTGGGGCATAGGTCCTCCATGCAAAGCTATGCCCTTGCAGTTGAGGTATTCAGATTTGAGGGCTGAGTTCAACATTGTGTAATTTACACTTATGCAAAAGAAGTTCACGTAAAGGGATTAAGTACTACCAGTTTTTACCAAATGTTTTAATTTAGTTTGACATGATTTCAACCGACGAGATTGTTGCAGACTATTTGCTGTGACTACTGTATTATCTTTATTTGGCCTTTAATTCAGTGGATCCAGTGACCTTTACCACCAACGGTCATCTATTGTAAGGACTTTAAACTCTATGTAATACCCCATCACCTTATTCCCCTCACAGACACAATGGCATGTAAGGGCCTGCCATGAGTGGCAACACTTTTAATTAAAATGGATCGACCCGGCCTGCTTTAAATCAACTGTGACCACTGCTGTTAGGGGTCCCGTCAGAGTTCACCAGAGGATATGATCCTATCTATCGTAGATCGATGGTCCTTTCTGAGCGTGTGTAATACCATACAGCTCAGCTAGACCTCCTCCAAAAAGAGCAGGTGAATCTTTTAATCTCTATTAGACCCCCCTGCTGTTTGTAGCCCTTTAAACGTTTCAGTCAAGATTATGGCCAGAGATTATTCAATTGTTTTTCCAGACACACCCAGCATATCGTATATGGACAGTGAATATGTAATGCTGTGGGCCCCTGAGAGAGGGCCCCTGAGAGAGGGCCCCTGAGAGAGGGCCCCTGAGAGAGGGCCCCTGAGAGAGGGCCCCTGAGGGAGGGCCCCTGAGGGAGGGCCCCTGAGGGAGGGCCCCTGAGATGATCTCACTGAATCCCGGCCGGGGACCGTCAGGTCAGGGTCAGCCAGGTTTGAACTACGGTAAGCCTCTCCAGACTCTTTGGTAACACTGGTTATGGTAACAGTTTATTTCTTTCTTCATCCGTGTGACACGTTATGTCATTGAGGTGTGTGTGAGCGGATGGTAACGGAGGTTCTTCTCACGATTCATTCATTCACTCATTCATTCATTCACTTAATGCAATACAGTGATTGCAAATGTGTTTTTCTGTATTCCCCTCTCCCTTTCAAACAGTTTTTAATGATAATAACAGTGTCAATGTACTAGCATGTTTTCAGCATATTTAATTTAGCCTTAGCAGCACAGTCAGAGTGGCTGATGTTATCTACGTTGCGTATGATTTTCCTGTTACATACTGTATGCAGTTCTTGCATAGGTATGAATGTTAAGAGTGCATGTTCAATGCATCTCCTTCATATATAAGAAGTTCTTTATTTTCCACTATACATCGGTGAGTTTTGCAGTAAAATATATTTACATACTTATTGTACGTACTCTGATCACCAGCCTGGAAATGACACATGACAAACAAATGATAATTCAGCAGAATGTATGTATGGGTATTTTAAGAAGGTATCATATTGTGTTATATAGTGTCTCATTGTACTTATAAATGAAGGTGAAGGAAATCTGGAATCTTTTTACCGTCTGAACTGTGTGATTCTCAGTCAAGGCCTTGTCATTAATGTGTGGACGGTTGTTGGACCTATCAGGTGTGAGATCTTCTTGTTTGGATACAGACTGCGGCACATTATACATGCAACTAACCCCGTTCTAAAAAGAAAACACTGCTATCCAACTCTATTTAGAATATTAAGAAGCTAATAAAAGCTTTACAGAATAACTGTTTGAGGAACAAACATCTTTTTTTAAGCTGCCCAAACATATTACTCTCACGGACCTGTATTCTTTCTGTTCTGGGGCGCAAAATCACAGCAACATGATAGAAGAGAAACATTCAAAATGGCCGCTGGCCTTCACTCTGAACTGGTAACAGTTTGGCCCCAAGGATTTTAACTGAAGGGTTGAATAGTTCTGCTAGAGAACAAGCTGTCAGATGGATGTTTCCCAGTGCTGCGTGCTCAAACACCCCCCATGCCGTGGGGAGTTTTTTTTGTAATGACCCCGAGGAGACAGAATTATTTCCCACTCGACTTCCCCAGCCTCACCACGTCGTTCAAGGAGTTTTATGAGCTGTAACCTAGGTGACAGACCAGCTTCTTTTCCCCTCGTCTGAAATACAATCTAACTATATCCTACCACTGCTTCCATACTTAATGACCACGTAAGGGTTTCAATGGCTACTTCTCTTAAGACCAGGACCTGGTGCAGAACATACTGTGAGAGTGTTTTAAGCCATCTTTATCCCAGCTATCTCCATCTCTCACACACAGATCTTAACAGAGTTAATCTCTTAAACCTTCTGGGAGGACCCCCATGCTGACTGGCAAATCCTTCCCTGTGCATTCGTTTCATTCATGCTGCCTAGAGACTGAGGCTAGAGTAAAAGCCTGTGCTATGTTCTGAGACCTAAGCACTGTGCTTGCTAAAAGTGTAATTATCTTTGATTATGGATCTCCAGCCACTTAACTTGGCTGGTGGCTAGAGTGTGCAGTGTTGTGGAATATGTCGATTTGATTAAGAATAACGTGTGTGTGTATGTGTGTGTGCGTGCGTGCGTGCGTGCGTGCGTGCACGCATGTGTTTTTTTGTATTTTAACATCTTGGAAGCAGGTCTGCTGAGGATAAGAGGATAGTCTGATCTGCATTCGGTGGCCATCAGCCCAACCTTTCCATGAACCTGGCACTCACTGTGTCGCCTACAGGCAAACTAGCTCTGAGACGTGAGGCAGCATATCTCTGTTCTGCACTGCAACCTACAACGATATGTAAACACGCTAAATCAACATCTGCGGTACACTAGGCGTAATGTGAACATGTTCCTGTAGCTAGATGTCAATACTGGTTTGTCAATTTAACAACCGTACTACAAATCTTAATTAATATACACTTGACAAAGCAATAGGCATTCAAACACATTCAAAGGAGCCTTGGGGAGGTCTGCGGCTGAAAAGTTGCTAACTCCTGTACTGACTAATCTCAGAGATTAGAGGCTATAAGTGCTACAGTAGGCAGTCACGGTTTATGAGTAGACCTCAGACTTGTTTTCAACAGGTCCTGTCTATATAAACATAACACAATATGACTCATACAGATTCTAATAATACAATACTCTATCGGCCTTGGTTTTGAAGTTTTGAATCGCTGGAGTCAGAAGATCTGTATTATTATTTGTTAAGGTAATAAACTCACCTTAGTACTAAGGTTTAGTGACGTTTTGGAGCACCTCAGTACTAAGGTTTATGTTTTGGAGCACCTCAGTACTAAGGTTAGTAACGTTTTGAAGCACCTCAGTACTAAGGTTTATGTTTTGGAGCACCTCAGTACTAAGGTTAGTAACGTTTTGGAGCACCTCAGTATTAAGGTTTATGTTTTGGAGCACCTCAGTAGTCTTGTTTCTGTGTGTGGTATTTCATTAGCATTTGACTGAAGCCTAACCTGAGCTGTTCTCCTCGGCTTTGATTTGTTCTTGCTCCTTATTTATGCTAAACAGCCAGGTGGAACACTATCAGGAGGAGTGTTGCTAGGTGACAGCGTCAAAGGGAGCTAAGAGCTGGATTCAGTGTGTGTGTGTGTGTGTGTGTGTGTGTGTGTGTGTGTGTGTGTGTGTGTGCGTGACATTACTGTTTTTAGAGAAAGAAGCCTTGAGAAGATGATCTTCCAGTCCGGAGCCCCCAAGCAGTGTCATGCCAGGCTACTGAGACTCACTCACTCACTCACTAGCAACATTTACAGATCTAGAGGATCTATGTCTAGGGTTAGAGTTAGGGTTGTCTGTGAATAGCTACGTTTACAGATCTAGAGGATCTATGTCTAGGGTTAGGGTTGTCTGTGATTAGCTACGTTTACAGATCTAGAGGATCTATGTCTAGGGTTAGGGTTGTCTGTGATTAGCTACGTTTACAGATCTAGAGGATCTATGTCTAGGGTTAGGGTTGTCTGTGATTAGCTACGTTTACAGATCTAGAGGATCTATGTCTAGGGTTAGGGTTGTCTGTGATTAGCTACGTTTACAGATCTAGAGGATCTATGTCTAGGGTTAGGGTTGTCTGTGATTAGCTACGTTTACAGATCTAGAGGATCTATGTCTAGGGTTAGGGTTGTCTGATTAGCTACGTTTACAGATCTAGAGGATCTATGTCTAGGCCGTTTGCTAGAATATAAAACTTCCTCTTCACGTCAAAGCCTGGCTGCCTGGTAATGTGCTGACCTTGCAGTTTTGAAGTGTTCTGTGCGTTTCGTGCCGTCGTGCTGCTCTTTGAAGAGCCAGGCTCACGTAAATTCAGGGCCAACGCTCTACTCAGTGTGTGTGAGCTCATGGTGGAGGAAAAACCCTAAACGCTCTGCAGTTAACATTTGTTTCCCTAACCCTAACCCTGTCATCTACAGAAAAGGGATCATGGCGTTAGAACTGAGCTGGTCATAAGGAACGGTTTATCACTATGCTACTTGAAATAGTAGATTTAATTTTAGAATGATTAAAACTAATATAATATATAATATAATATAATATATTAGTAACAAGGATCATTTAGTAATATCATATATAATATAATATATAAATAATAATTAACAAGGATCATTTAGTCATATAATATATATATATATATGATCATTTATTATTACACTCCCTCTCTCGTCTCCTTACAGGCGCCTCTCTGCCTCACAAGCCCATTCTCTCCATGTTAGAAATGACTCATGTCCAAGCTGATTGACATGACTGTGTAAACACACACACACACACACACACACACACACACACACACAAACTGAAACACTACTCACCCACACAGACAAACACTGACACACACACACACCAACACACACACACTGAAACACACACAGACACACCGGTTTGGGTTAGTTGTCACCACATGAATCATCATGATATTATCTACTGTATAACCAGGTCAAAGGTTAGGGTTAGGGGTCACCATGAATCATCATGATATTATCTACTGTATAACCAGGTCAAAGGTTAGGGTTAGGGGTCACCATGAATCATCATGATATTATCTACTGTATAACCAGGTCAAAGGTTAGGGTTAGGGGTCACCATGAATCATCATGATATTATCTACTGTATAACCAGGTCAAAGGTTAGGGTTAGGGGTCACCATGAATCATCATGATATTATCTACTGTATAACCAGGTCAAAGGTTAGGGTTAGGGGTCACCTTCAATCATCATGATATTATCTACTGTATAACCAGGTCAAAGGTTAAGGTTAGGGGTCACCATGAATCATCATGATATTATCTACTGTATAACTAGGTCAAAGGTTAAGGTTAGGGTTAGGGGTCACCATGAATCATCATGATATTATCTACTGTATAATCGGGTCTAAGGTTAGGGTTAGGGGTCACCTTCAATCATCATGATATTATCTACTGTATAACCAGGTCAAAGGTTAGGGTTAGGGGTCACCTTCAATCATCATGATATTATCTACTGTATAACCAGGTCTAAGGTTAGGGTTATGTGCCTTTGCTCATGTCTTGCCTAAATGCATCCGATGTGTTTTGTATGTTTTGCTTCCGAAAGCATACACAGAAATCTCAGGAGGGCAAAACACACGTACACTGTATGACAAACCAATGGGTGCCTCTCAATAGTCCTGTGACATTTACTCAATCGAGAGTATTCCATCATGTTGAACCGAACCGTTTAGCTGTAATTAAAGGAGGGTTGAGTTAAGAGCTGTTTGATACTGAGTGGCAACTAGAAAAGATATCGTCTGGTCGTTTGGTAACAGGCCTGTTTCTTGGCAACATTCTTATCGGCTTTAACAGGAAGTCATGCTGTTGCCGCGATGCCTGATGAGTGCAAGAGTTTCCCGGGTAACGGTGGCATCTTTGTGGCCATGGTGGTTACCATGGCACTGGATGGAGTTGGAGGGGCCCTGAGGTTTTTGGCAGACTGATGGCTAAGCTTAGAAAAAAAACGAAATCTTCCTGATTCCTTGTTTAGCTCTAATTGAATGACATTTTTAAACTGTGATCTTTGATATACTTGAGCAATAACCGTATCACATCACTGCTTCAGACCTTTGTTTAAAGCCAAACAGGGACATGGAATACAGTGTAAATGACTTGATATCATCTTAAACAGGCTGCAGCCTTGTGGCCTCTACAATTCATTGATTTGCTTTGGTACCCTGGCATGACATGGTACAGCCTGTACTTTTCCAATCCCTTAGAGCTGTAGCATGACAGCCTGGTGTGTCCGTTTTCCAAACCCTGGACTGTATGTGCTCTCCATCTCTGTGCTATGTGGGTGGAGAAAGAGCTTGATTGTCTTGATATGCTTTGCTACTTTTCTTTATTGCCATTAGACATTATGTTTAGATCATAAAGTTAGTCAGCTGTTGATATGAGCCAGTAGATTCCATAGACTAATATCCTGTGTCAAGCACACAGCTCACTGTAATGAAGGCCTGGACACAAACATAAATTGAGCTGAAATCTCCAGGCATTGCTTTACGTAAACTCCAAGTTTTTAAACCTCATAAGGTGTCTTGAAAAAAATATATATCAGAATCAGGGCTTACTGCCAAGAGCAGCTTTTAAATGTGTTGACTTGTTTTTCCAGTCAGGATCTCCATGAGTTCTCCAGCCAAAGAGCCGTTCTGTACGTTGATTCCAGCGCAGTGTCCATACAAACCAGAATGATCTGAACTCACGCCACTTCAATATACGGTGTCAGTGTCCGACCACATTAAGTGATTACATACGCACACACACGCACACGCCCACACACTGTGTTGCACCTGGACAAACTACCTCCAATCCCAGCATGTTTGGCATGGGACATTGGGTTACGTACATAACACAGTGTGTATACCTGTATATATGTTTACAATATATGTACCCTATATACCCATGACTCACTTCATATAAATCAGTGTGTATACATTGTATATGTTTACAGTATATGTACCCTATATACCCATGACTCACTTCATATAAATCAGTGTGTATACACTGTATATATGTTTACAGTATATGTACCCTATATACCCATGACTCACTTCATATAAATCCAACACCGCTTGCAGCTGCTCATAACCAGTTCCCAGTGATGGTTGATGAGACGCCAGTCCTTATCGACTCCTGATGGCTGTCTTCGTTTTGACTTCCTAATGCTTGAAGGGTAATTAGTAGGGAGATGCAAAGACTCGTCACTAACTGGTGCTTTGGTATCACTCCAATTAGGTAATCCTTCATTTGGGCATTATCTGGAAGACGCAGCCCAGATTAGCAGATGTTGTGAGTGGGATGCAGGACCATCCATGCTGTCCCCATTCCGTACAGTCAGACCAACTCCTCCGTTTGAAACATCTAACTACTTTGAAGCACATTGAGCACACATACATCCATCTCTCACTGGAACAGATTAGCAGACCTGAGATGGCAGTGGAGGTGGAGTTGGGAGCAATCCCCATCACCTCATCCAACAAACACAGAGCCCGACCAGAGGCTCCAGGGCATTTCAATAACTCACCCTCCTCATTGACATGGACGTATCAATGGTGAACAGGTTTGTCAAAGTGATTGGTGTGTGTGGCACACACAGGATGTGGCTTACGCCAGCAGCACACACACTTTGACTTAACTGCTTGAACTTTAGCTGAAGCTTCATTCAATCAAGTGAGGCACCATAATTCATCTGAATTAGCCATGGATCTGCAAAATTAAGGTAATTAATTGTATTTCAGTGCTTTGGAATCCACAAAAATGTGATTATTTCAATAACATATAAAAAATAATGTAACATGCAAAAGTGTGTAAAAACTCACACACATACCTACACTCACAAACACCTAGCCACATACACGCTTACGAACACACACACACACCACCTCTTTCCAAGTTGCATGGTGAGGTGGCTGGAAAACTAAAAATATCCCTTAGTGATTTGCTAAAGCCAGTTTGGCCCATCTGCTTTGTAATTATCATCAAGGTAAAGAGTAGGTGCGTGTGCGTGCGTGTGTGGGTGTGCGTGCGTGTGCGTGCGTGCTTGCGAGTGTGAGAGATAAAAATCGTATTTTCTAATGTGTTTAAAACGGCCTGTGTTATGCTACAATGTTCTATAAGAGCAGTAATATTCTTGTATCTCAGCCATGCTTGTGCTACAATATTTTATAAGAGCATACACAGTCTTGTATCTCAGCTATGCTAGTGCATGAGATAAATATATACAAATATGAAACCCTTGCTGAAAAGAAACACAACTACAAAACAACGAGGCCACTTAATATAAATCCAGCTTTCCATGGTAAAAACAAACATTTCCTCCATGGCTCACTGTTTCCCTCACCGCCCTTAGTGGCTTCCAGTCAGACCACGTGATGGTGAAACCATGTAAGCCTCTTAGGGCTAATCCTAGCCTGCAAAGAGCTGACTGTCTCTGGCCCTGCCACTACCGTTACACACGGCCAACATGGCCGCCATTCCCTCTTCACCTAGCCTATGAGGGGGTGCGTTCCGTACCGTGTTGCGAGTATCAACTTACTTGTTCTTCAAAAGATTTGAGCATTGTGTTGGTTCTTATGTTAGTTGAGGGTACACACACTTATGTTGTTGTGGGAGGTTTAGTTTAAGGTTTGAGCTCAACGACACCTCCCTTCATAGCTTTATATCATTTCTTGACATGGACGTGTTCTTTTTAGTATCCTTTTTGATGTGTTAAATATTTCCTCCTCTGTTCCTACTGGCATGTTATAGACCGCTCAGCAGGAAACCAGCCATTGGTTTGCTCTCTTCCTGTGGGATTGTAATAACCCACTCAGCAGTAGTAGGCCTTGTCCTTTCAATACGTGTATAATGGGCGTAAGCCTAAAAGAATATTTGTTTGTGTTTCAGATTACCTGTGTTCTCCGGAGGAAAACGTACATATGATTGACTTTACACGGTTTAAAATCAGAGACATGGAGACCGGAACCATCCTGTTTGAGATCACCAAACCCCCAACACCAGGTCAGCAACACCTGAACTGGGTCAAATCTTCAAAACCGAGGACCTACTCTTTACCATTAAACTTAAAAGCTTAAGAGGAATTTTCAAACTAAAAATGAACAGACTAGTTTTTCTACATGCAGCAGACTTGTTTAAAATATACTTTTCTTGTTGTTGTTTTACATGCAGCAGGCAACAAAAAGGACTTTGACCCAAACGCAGGGCGTTTTGTTCGGTACCAGTTCACCCCTGCCTTCCTACAACTCCGTCAGGTTGGAGCCACGTAAGTCCAACTCAAAAGGTATTCCTGTGAAGGAGTGTCCTATTCAGTACCGCAATGGTATGGAAGTGGTAAATACGGAACAAATATCACTATCAACAATCTCAAACCCTATATTGATCGAACTTTTTCCATGATATCTTTTGATATCACCATTCCTATTTTTTCTGTCATGTGGTGTTGTCCAAAGATGCATGTTTCACGAAGATTTTGGACAAAAGTGGAGCTTAAACCAGAGACAGAGACAGATTATGACATTTCCCCAGGCCCTGAGTCAGCAGGAAGTGGCCATGGTAGGCCAAGTCAGTCCTGCTGCTCGGACATGGGACAGATGGAGAAGGAGTGTGAAGGCTATTCTGGGAGGCCGAGATTTGGCGAGGGGTGGGGCGGGGGAGGAGAGACCGAGCAGGTGAGATAATGAGAAAGGGAGCTGAACAGAGCGTCTGTCTGTGTGACCGGCTGTCAGAGGAGCTGGTTGGGGTCCGTAAGGAACAAGCTGTTCATCCTGCTAACAGTGGGTGGTTCTGTTCGGGTGAGCCAGGTTTCCTTGAGTTTGGTCGAATCAACAAACATTCGTTTTGTAACCTCTTGTTCCATAAGGGGCTGTCATTTCTTTGGATGTTTCCCCAGCAACAATCACCCTGGTTCCAGTGTTCACCAGTTCCCTTTCCCTGTCCAATCCCCATTTAATCACACAGTGTTACTTATTATTGTTAATGCACAAGCCTCGCCAACGAGGCACTTAAATAATCAGTCATTTTCAAATCGCTCTGCAGAAAAGGCCAAGCCCCTATTACTCCTCGGTCACACATGCTGAATGTTTTATGACGGAACACCTTGTAACGTTTATTACTTTGAAGTGAGGTAAAGTTATTTTTAAATGTAAGTTAAAAAAATTAAATATAATTCCTAATCATTTTTTTTCCGAGCAGAGTTGAGTTCACGGTGGGAGACATGCCAATCAACAACTTCCGTATGATCGAGAGGCACTACTTCAGAGAGAAGCTGCTGAAGAGCTTTGACTTTGAGTTTGGCTTCTGCATGCCCAGCAGCAAGAACACCTGTGAACACATCTACGAGTTCCCCCCACTGTCCGAGGAAATCAGTGAGCACACACACACACACACACACACACACACACACACACACACACACACACAGACACACACTCAGTACAAACAAACACACATAGAACATGTTTTGAATGTAATCACTCATGAGCTTACACTGTACAGATAGACATGCAGTCGAAGACATCGCGCAAAACACTCTCGCTGATGTTTGAGAGGGAACAGGATGTGATGTCACAAAACCCTAACGTATTTTCTGTGCGTTTCCACTGTGCCTCAGTGCGTGAGATGATCCTCCACCCTTACGAGACTCAGTCTGACTGCTTTATGTCTCCCCCTACAGTGCTTGAGATGATACTGCACCCTTACGAGACCCAGTCTGACTGCTTTATGTCTCCCCCTACAGTGCGTGAGATGATCCTCCACCCTTACGAGACCCAGTCTGACAGCTTCTACTTTGTGGACAACAAGCTGGTGATGCACAACAAGGCGGACTACTCCTACAGTGGAGGTCCATAGTCATCAGAGGGTTCCAGGACACACGGGACCAAGGATTGAAGGACCAATGGACAGGTCACATACACATGACTGACAGGCACTCACACCATCCTTTTGGTTACATTTCCCTCTATTTTTCAACACACTGACCGTCTCTGACCAATCAAAATTTACCCCGTTGCTTTCCATACTTTGCCTCCAATATTTTGCGTTGTACCAATGAGTATATTTAAGGGTGTGTGTGTGTGTGTGTGTGTGTGTGTGTGTGTGTGTGTGTGTGCGCGATTGAGAATGACGCATGTACATAACAGCACAAACTGATGTGCGTGGTTTATTTGTAATGCTGAAAACACAGAGAGGAAACAAGACAACATCCAGAATGTCTACCAGATACGCCCTTATAGCAATTACAACTGTTCCACTGGTACCAGAGAAAGAGGTTTGGAAGCTTGATTATGAATAGACATCCATCCTCCCTACGTCCATCCTCATTGGTGGATATGAAAAGGGTCTCTTCATCCTCATTGGTTGGATATGGATAGGGTCTCTTCATCCTCATTGGTGGATATGGATAGGGTCTGTTTATCCTCATTGGTGGATATGGATAGGGTCTGTTCATCCTCATTGGTGGATATGGATATCATTCCTTCCAATTAATTGATATGTAAAAGAAAAAGTGAGAAAGGCTTACTTTAAATGAATAGAGAAAGGACTGCCCTGATATTATCAAAGAGGAGTAAAGATCTAAAGTATACGTTTCTAATACGGGATCTCACTGTTTCTTTTTCTACTGATTATATATATATTATATATATTATATTATATATATATATATATATATATATATATATATATATATATATATATATATATATATATATATATATATATATATATATATATATATATATATATATATATATGTATGTATGTATATGTTAAAAATGTTGTACGTGTAAACTAGCCATTAGATTTGAATCTATCCCTGCTAGAACAACTTTAATGTTTACAGTTATTCATCATGCAAGTAGCTCTAAAGCCGATTCAACGACTGTAGAGTTTGTCAAGTTGGGTTAGGTACTCTTTGGATGTGAATGTGCTGCTTGTGTTGTCCACATAGACTATTCCTAGTTTGATGTCGGAAGTATTTTTTTAAACAGGCACAATGAAGTAGGAACCATTGTGTATAGAAACTGGTTAAGAGATTTAAACATTTTGATATCCAGCACTGACGATTTAATCTCTAGAGATATACATACTTTATTTATAATAACTGTGGTAAATGTAAAATAAAACGTTTGAACAGTTGAAATACCACTCTGAATAAATATGTGATTTTTTGAAGTCTTGAAACCTGCATTGTGTTTTGTTCCATCCAAACAAACCATAATGATGCCTATAAACAAAATGACACCTTCATCAGAACACAGTGAAACAGAAATTATAGACAAATTGCATCTAATAGAATACAATATAAAATGTTTGAGGTATTTCAAGTTAAAACAATGAAATCTAAACAAAAAATCTACTGAACATTTTATTGCATCTGCCATGCCACTTTATTAAGTAATTGTGACTGTGAATATAATTTATTTTGTATATTGAGCTTATAGTTTTTAATCCCATTACCAGCGAAGTAGTGATTTGAAGTGATGGGATACATGCTTTACTGTAAGGGTTAATGCTTTTTGGATTCAGTGTCTCAGAAAACACATTTATTTTGAAAAATACAGATAATCTGTATGTATAGTTTATTAAATATGTCATGTAAATATAGTCATTTTAATAATGAATTATGGAATTAATACAAGATCCAGAATGTTCTGAACAAGATAGGGTGAAGAAGACAAAGCTGTTTCAGATTCAACATCCTCCCCAATGATCACCAAAGCTGTATACTGCCATCTTGTGGAATCACAGGCTCACTTTAAATGTTTTAGTTTTTATTTGTTATAAGCTCAACATTTATTTATATTATTTTTATATATATATATATATATATATATATATATATATATATATATATATAAAGCATTGAAAAGTAGCATTAAAATGTATTCATCAAGTAAACACATAGTCCTTGATGTCCAGGAGGTTGAGGACTGTTAAAAATACAAAGAGTAGATTAGATTGTCTGTTAGAGGAGAAGTTCCCTGCTGGGTTGTTCCCACCTGGGTAGGCTGAGGTATCAGATCAATCCACACCACCAAGTCAGCATTGTTTGAGGGGTGGGGCTAATCCTCTTCATCACCATGGTCACTCTACAGGTTTGATTGACAGGGCTCTTACCCTATAGGCTGCTGTTCTGGAGGTGTGTGAAGGAGGGGGGCGGGCTGTAATGATCACTAGTGAATCAGATGTCTGGCTTCCTCTCTCAGCTCCTCCCACAAGTTACCTAAAACAAATAACATCTTCTATAACTTTGCAATCCAGCCAGTTTAAGGACAGTGTTGTCGTGGTTTATTGAAAGGTCTTGTTTCAAAGGGGTGTCATTGCTTATATGTTATGTACAGAATTGTATTGCTTTGATTTAATCGACATCAAAAACTTTTTTTTTTTTCATTATTATAATTTCCAAATTCCTGTGGTTCATTATTAGCATTTATGATTAAATAAAATAAAGAATATACATAAACATATTTTAAAGTCGCCATAGCATGAATACAATTTTACATAATTCCTTTATATTCGTTTTGCTCATGAGTCTCTTTAAACCAGTGGTTTCCCTGCACTCCCAATCAAGCATTTTCTCCCAGCCAAAAGTACCCCATAATATGACACGTCGTATTAAAAGCTTCCCTGCTTGAGAAGTTTTAAACAAACCATCAAAGTAAACAACGTCTCTTCCTAACTCCGGTCCTGGTCTTACCGTGGAGTTGTAAATCTGTCAGGCTGGGGTTGAGTGTGTCAACGTCATTACTGGCCTCTGCCTCCAGCAAAAGCTCCTGCATGCTCCTGGGACCGTACTCAGTCAGGAGGGCAGCGCTATAGGCTGGGGGCGTCTGCCGGGCCAGGGGGGAGTCCAGGGTTGCCAGGTTGGTTGGGACTCCCACGGGAACCTGCAGTCCACAGGTGGAGTAGATGGCATACGGGTGGGGATGGGGGTGAAGATGGGTAGAGGGGAGGTACTGCTGGTTAACTGTCAGGGAGGGGGCAGGCATGTGGGGGTAAGGGGGGCAGGGGTCCCCCATCTGAGGTGGGGGGAAAGGCCTCTGGTTAGAGTCGTAGCTTTGGCACGGCGGAGATAAAGATGTCTGACTGCGACAGGAGACAAATGGCTTCAGCTTCTCAGGTTTCTCTCCCAGTAGGCGATCAAAGTCCTCTGTCAAAGTTATACATACATAGATAGATAGACAGACAGACAGACAGACAGATAGATAGATAGATAGGATTTAATTCGAACATGTAATAAATAAGAAAACAAAATAATAAATAACCAATAATATGAACAGTAATGTATGCAGCTAATTTTCAATATACAAAATAAATAAATAACCTTGTCCATTATTATTAGATGTCCGAAAAGGAGTTGGAAGAAGTATATACTTATGGTATCCTGCCCCTTTTCTATTATCAAATATTTATCCAATCATATTAAAGTTAAATAAAGAGGTAAGTTCATGTATTCCAGTACACTGGTGAAGCCGATGTAATACATGAGTTTAATTACCATATGACTGACATGTTTTCTGAGCCAATCAACTGCTACTCTACTCTGGCCATGACTTTCTGAAGCCTATCACCCAGTGGTCCTATGACTTTGTTAAGTTAAAGTGCTATACAAAGTATTATTGATATTAATATCATTGAGAGTCATTGTCTGTTATCTGGTGACATGCTGTTGGTTCTGTGAAGCGTCTTTGGGTCGGAGAAAAGCGCTCTATAAATAAATAAATAATTATTATTATTATTTATGGTTATCCTTGGGTCTATAAATAAACTGAATTATGACTCATGGTTATCGTTGGATCTGTAAATAAACTGAATTATGATTATTATTATCGTAGGGTCTATTAATAAACAGAATTATGATTATTATGATCGTAGTCACCCACCTGGGCGGGCCATGCTCTTGCGTACGCTGAGAGGGTCTTTGCGTCTCCATTTCTGCAGCTCCTCCTGCATCTTCTCCACCTTGGTGGGGTTCAGAGCCCAGAGGCAGCCCTTACGGGAGGAGTTCCCACTCTTGTTCTCCACCTTCTGGAAGCACTTGTTCAACGACAGGTTGTGACGCACAGAGTTCTTCCAGCCATCTGGAGCTGTCTGTGTTACCGCGAGAACGAGGAATGGAAAATAAACGTTTTGGTTAATTACAGGCCTCTCAAGATGATTAATTGTACCTAGAAACAGTTGGAAGTACCATTATTGGTCCATTATTGGCTTTGACACAGTGACACATGAAGGGATTGTTTCTTTCCAGGTGCATTATAAAGGAAAATCCAGTTTTTAAATATAAATCAGACAAAATATAGTACATTTAAGTTTCCTAATATATTGTCACAATATAGCCCATCCACAAGCTAAGGTTAGCATTGGTTCTCCTAATGTGGAGGCCCCCCAGTAACCCCATGCACACGTCCTGCTGCTATCCAGGTAAAAACACACTCCCCTCTGTGTGTGTGTGTGTGTGTGTGTGTGTGTGTGTGTGTGTGTGTTAGTGTGTGTAGCAGTTGACTGTAGTCAGCAATTTTCCAACTGTGAACACATACAAGCACATACAGAACATCACAATGGATTTGATCTTTGATCTTATCTGTCAATAAAGTAACAATAGTATGGAGTGAGTCTGGTAATCCCAGTGGTAAATATCTATCCAATGATTGATCGTGCTCTACAGTGAACCTAACTGTGTACCAATGCAGAAGTAGCCCTTGGCTGTTCCAGAGACACCCGTTTGGACTTGATCACGGTCCATCACATCTGTAGCCTCTGTGCCAGCCTTACCACCTCATTCAGTCAAAACAAACCGTCATCAGATGGTACTGACATAGAACTCCTCAGTCGGCCATCTTAGAATAGGTAGATTATGACCAGGTTAAACAAACATTTAGGACTGGTTCTGTTTGTTTATGTCAGGTGTCATGTAGTGCATGTTGCCTATATATGGTCTTAAGGGGGCCCCATTTCAAATTGCTATATTTCCATATTCTCTGTCTATAAAGGATTATTGACATCATGCTCTAGGTGACTGGTCAGTTGACATATACTGTCATATGTATCACATTATCGTTAGAAATGTTATCACGATACCAGTCAGGACATTTTATTGCATTATTGACTAATTTATTACATTATGGGGTTTTATTACATTTTGATCAAGATAAGTGAAAATGTTATTAAATCTTTGATCAAGTTAAGTGATAATGTTCTTACATTTCCGGGCATTATTATATTTTCAGGAAATTGTTGCATTATTGGGTGCCACGGGGACTTCATTGTAAATTATATTTCCCTCTCCTCATTGTATTTCTATAGCTAAAATGAGTCTTTAGTGAGTAGTAAATTATATTTCCCTCTCCTCATTGTATTTCTATAGCTAAAATGAGTCTTTAGTGAGTAGTAAATTATATTTCCCTCTCCTCATTGTATTTCTAGAGCTAAAATGAGTCTTTAGTGAGTAGTAAATTATATTTCCCTCTCCTCATTGTATTTCTATAGCTAAAATGAGTCTTTAGTGAGTAGTAAATTATATTTCCCTCTCCTCATTGTATTTCTATAGCTAAAATGAGTCTTTAGTGAGTAGTAAATTATATTTCCATCTCCTTTGTATTTCTATAGCTAAAATGAGTCTTTAGTGAGTAGTAAATTATATTTCCATCTCCTTTGTATTTCTATAGCTAAAATGAGTCTTTAGTGAGTAGTAAATTATATTTCCCTCTCCTCATTGTATTTCTATAGCTAAAATGAGTCTTTAGTGAGTAGTAAATTATATTTCCATCTCCTCATTGTATTTCTATAGCTAAAATGAGTCTTTAGTGAGTAGTAAATTATATTTCCATCTCCTTTGTATTTCTATAGCTAAAATGAGTCTTTAGTGAGTAGTAAATTATATTTCCATCTCCTTTGTATTTCTATAGCTAAAATGAGTCTTTAGTGAGTAGTAAATTATATTTCCCTCTCCTCATTGTATTTCTATAGCTAAAATGAGTCTTTAGTGAGTAGTAAATTATATTTCCCTCTCCTTTGTATTTCTATAGCTAAAATGAGTCTTTAGTGAGTAGTAAATTATATTTCCCTCTCCTCATTGTATTTCTATAGCTAAAATGAGTCTTTAGTGAGTAGTAAATTATATTTCCATCTCCTTTGTATTTCTATAGCTAAAATGAGTCTTTAGTGAGTAGTAAATTATATTTCCATCTCCTTTGTATTTCTATAGCTAAAATGAGTCTTTAGTGAGTAGTAAATTATATTTCCATCTCCTTTGTATTTCTATAGCTAAAATGAGTCACTAGTGAGTAGTAAATTATATTTCCATCTCCTTTGTATTTCTATAGCTAAAATGAGTCACTAGTGAGAAGTAAATGAGGTCACTTCAGTCGTTGTCCTTTTTCTTACGCCTATGTTCCTAATGGCTTTCCAAACATACCACATATCTACAGGTACATTCACCAACGGCCTCTGAGAAGCATTAAGGTTTGAACGTTTATTAACCCGTTTTTTTCTCTCTGCATTGCAAGCTTGTTGCTTGTTTAAATCCAACATAGTGGAAGGCTGTGTGAGGCTGTGAAGACCAAATCAAACCAGTCTTGTAGCCCTTGGCGTTTGCACCTTGAAGTAAGGGAAGTTCTCAGTCATGAAGCTGTAGATCTCACTGACAGGCAGGCTTCCTGTAACACTGTTCTTCAGAGCCATGAAGATCAATATGCTGAAAACAAGAACAAGAAGACACATAAAGCAACAAATCATGAAGATGCTGAGGGGCAACATAATGTACACATGTACACACACACACACACACACACACACACACACACACACACACACACACACTCTCTCTATTCCTGTGTGTGTGAATGTGAATACTACCCAATAATACAACCCAAAACTACTCAGACTACATTTTGTCCAATCATAATATAACGTGGCTCTCTAAAAAGTATAGAACCCATACAAACTGTGAAAATGGAGGGTGGGGCAGACAGATATTTTTGGGTGCACGCATGCAGCAGGTGATCACTGAGCCTACTAACCCCACACCTGCAAGCCTCGGGGATTTAAGCAATAAAACACCCCATTACAGACTGGATTTTATAATGCCATTCATTTGTATTAACTTGATATCTTAATAGGTGAAATAGTTAAGAGGATCTGAGGAGTTCTTAGTAGGGGCACTCCTGAGGTGATCAGTGGTTACAGCTGGCAGCTGGGGTTTTCAGGGGAAAATAGATTGGATTGGATAACACAATGTTGATCCCAAGGGGAGACTGTCTTAGGATCAAATAATATCAAATAATTATAATAATATAGATTCAACTCCACAAACATAAAACAATTAAGTAAATATTTAATAAAAGAAAAAAGTAACCTATATATACTGTATATAAAGAGCCTCTTGTTTTTGTGAATGTTTTTTAGTTGTTCGAAAGGTGTTTCACCTGTATGAATAGATGGGTTTGGGAAAGAGGGCCAGTGTAGCATTGTCCTGAGGCGACGCACAGGAGAGAGGCTGGAGGGAGTACTGGAAGCTGTTGGACTGACCGTTAGGAACACACACAGCAGATGAGGATCCAGAGGAGAAACGCATGTGCACACACACGCACACACACACACACACACACACACACACACACGCACGCATGCACGTATGCTCACACGTGTACACACACACACACACACATACGCACGCATGCACGTATGCACACACGTGTACACACACACAACTTTAAAACACAAACTTGTTGAAAGCATACATTCCAAACACCTTACATTTAACGTTATACCAGTTGCTTGTCTAAAGAATTTGATATTTGATTATCATAATACAGAATAGACTCTGGTACAATTTCTTTATATTACAGCAGGAAAGATTTTAACGATAATTTATAGTAACTTGCTGCCTACTGAGTCTTATGTAATGCCAATGGAGTCTCTGAAGTATTAATGAATGTCATGAAGCCCCTTTTGGACACATCCTTAACCTATTATATCATAATCATAATTATTAAAAGACACTTTTTAATCTTGGGTAAGAATCTGTGGCCGTTTGGCTCTTTTTATGTGCATGAGCATGTTGTGCAGGCCTGTGCCAAGCAGTTATCCTTACATCCAATATTTTTGATCCTCAAAGAATCAATCAATTAAGTCATGCTCTTTCTCTCCCCCCTCCACTACAGTGGATGACCCCCCCCCCCCCCCCCCCCACACACACACACACACCCCACACCCCACCCCCTTCCCGGTTTTAGCCCCTCCCCCTAAACCACTTACTTGTTGAAGACTGGCCAGTGAATTCAAGGAGGCATGGCTTTGAGCCAGGAAGCAGGAAGGCTCCTCTGGTGCAGATGGAGGTTCTAGGTAAGTGTTCAGACAGCCCTGTGTCATGAATTAAGGCATTAATTTGGCATGTGATTAAATATGAGGAATCTCACTTTTACTATTATTTATAAAGAAAAGACGCGTTTGGTTGAAATGAAAGAGATCCTTACCAGCAGTCTTGTAGCCTCCAAAGGGCCATTGTAGGAATCCCACGAGCCGTGCTCCTGGTTGCTGATGCCGTTTGGAGCAGGAAAGGTATGGATTGGATTGGGCTCGGGGAGGTCGTAGGTCTGTCGGACTACAGAAGTGACCCCATTGTCGCTGTGCTGTCGACGGTAGGGGTGGAAGCGGTCGCCATCAGACGACCCTTGACCCTGACCTGGAGCTGCTGACCCTGAGCCTGGGGGACTTCGAGCCAGTGTAGTCGGGCTGCCATCGATACTGTGCCTTCTGTCCACAGAGGCAAGCCTAAAACTGTAGATGGCGCTCTCTCTGTGCGTGAAGGAGACTTTACACTGGGTAGATAGACAGTAAAGAGGTTAGCAGATCTGTTCAAGAGATAGGCAATAGGAAGGATCCACACAAAAAAACACACACATGAAAGCCATAATTGAACCATTCTTTAATGTCACAGATCCAGGGATATGATTAATAAAGTATATGTTATGACATATCACATACTCATATCACATAAAAAAGCTGGCATCTGCAGTGAAGGTCAAGATGACTCGAAACATGCAGCCATGCAGGTGCAAGAAACACACAGAGACAGGTGAGTCCCTGGTCTCGAGGCTGAGTGCAAAAGAAGGGTGTGTTTCCATGCCCTGAGGTATACATAGAGGAGTCATTTCAGGATAAAGTTTGTGGCTCACATGAGGTTGTTGTTGTTGTACCTGTGATAGTGCCATCTGCTGGCAGGATGTTGCAAGGGTTTCGCAGGTGAGTGAGTTTGATGGAGACTTGATGATGGCCGTGGAAAAGGTGGAGGTAGGAGAATCACTTGACATTTCATCAAAGTGGGCTGCACCTTTGGAGAGTTCAAACCGGCTTTTAATATTTGGACACATAAAAGAGATACTTTGTTTTTTTTCTACATAACCTTTGCAATAAAATAACTACAAAAGTCTTAGCTAACAAGGTAGGCCTATTTTTTTGGCTTACAAACAGGTGTCTCTTGAAAAAGACAAGGTAGCCTATCCCGCTGTTTCAATATAAAAAAACGGAGAGTTGGAGGTAGTTTCTATCATAGAACGTTCTGGGACTCAAATGTGCCTACACAACGAATGTTCAGGTGTCAGAACAGGAATAATGACTTTGTCAGTTTGTTGCAACAGAGGAGTTTTTAAACCAGCATCTCCCCCAGTTGACAGTGCTGTTATATGATCCTGTAAGAGGGGAGAGACATGTGGATCAGGTCCCAGTCAGATCCCCCTCCACTCCCTCTGGCCACGCTCATCAACCACACCAACACACCATGACCATTAGCTCACTCAAAGCCAAAGAACGCTGAGGAAGCTGAAACGTGAAATGAAGCCCCTGTTTGAGAGAGATACAGAGTGTATGTGTGTGTGTGTGTGTGTGTGTGTGTGTGTACCATCTGGCTGAGGTCCTGTTTGAGAACGATAGAGAGAGGATGTTTCCTATCAGGTGAAAGTAACTGAATGGATAAGGGACCCATTGAAAGAAACAAACCACCAGCATGTCTCTTGGCTGAGAGTTAGGGTTAGGGTTAGGGTTAGGGTTAGGGTTAGGGTTAGGGTTAACTGAATGGATAAGGGACCCATTGAAAGAAACAAACCACCAGCATGTCTCTTGGCTGAGGGTTAGGGTTAGGGTTAGGGTTAGGGTTAACTGAATGGATAAGGGACCCATTGAAAGAAACAAACCACCAGCATGTCTCTTGGCTGAGGGTTAGGGTTAGGGTTAGGGTTAGGGTTAGGGTTAACTGAATGGATAAGGGACCCATTGAAAGAAAAAAAAACCCAGCATGTCTCTTGGCTGAGGGTTAGGGTTAGGGTTAGGGTTAGGGTTAACTGAATGGATAAGGGACCCATTGAAAGAAACAAACCACCAGCATGTCTCTTGGCTGAGGGTTAGGGTTAGGGTTAGGGTTAGGGTTAACTGAATGGATAAGGGACCCATTGAAAGAAACAAACCCCCAGCATGTCTCTTGGCTGAGGGGGCCTTGAGCACCTCTGTCCCATTTCCCGTTTGATGGATACCGTCAATGGTACCTCAGGAGTTCCGTCTAAACACAAAACTGCCATTTATCGATATTAACCTGAATATTTTATACTCCTGTGTTCATAATACACCACTTCACCATAGCAATACAAGGAGGGCTTTTTCAAAACAGAAAATTGCAGGGTTTGCGTTGGCGGTTTATTCCTTCAGTCATACTGAAGGCCTTAGATATGTATTCATTCATCTCCTTGACTTAATGCAAACACAACGTGATACGTCAATAATCTGCCATGTCACTGGCGCTGGTTTCCCCTCATCGTCATGGTGATCTCTCTGTGAGGAACCATTGTTTCTTAACGTGTATCAGTTGTTACCGCCCAGAGATATGGCCGTGTCCTCACAGAGTTTGACTGGCACGTGTAATGGACTATGAAAGTATACTTTTTCACTTTCATTCATCAAGCAATTACCGACACTTCCGATGCAATGTGTTTAATCACACTCGAGCAATTCCAAGGAAGCGAAAGAACTTGAGCATTAAACCTGTCAATCATTAGTGACTCGCCCCATATCAACGTCCCTAAAGACTTGGATCTCTGCCAATATTGTGACACGGTCAATATGCAAATATGTTTGGGGCCCTTCTCGTTGTTCTGACATGACCAACAAATATCTTTGATGGCATGCTTCCGTGCCATGGTTTCTGTCACAGCTTAGTTCCCTTTCAACCAGAAGTCAAGCCACCTTCAGTATGTTCCCTTGAAAAACAACTTAGTGAACAATAACCCAAGATGTTGGGTTTCGCTGTATGTTTCTTTCTGTGTCGCCATGGTTTTGGTTGTAAGACACGTTGATACGTCTTTAACTTGAATTGTGATCTCCAAACACAAAACAAATGGAAACCAAATGACTTTGACAGAAAATCTGGTTAAGGATCTCAGTTGAGTGAGTTTAGAAAAGGCAAACCTTACACTTAAGTTTGAAACGCTAATCAATTTCCACACATAACTAATAGTGTGTGTTAAACACACACGTCTTGCAGTGGTCACACATTGCCAAAAACATAGGGTAGAGAATTGATGAGAACACTTGGAAATCTTTCTACCATACTAACACAATTTGGCAGGTAAAACCACATTGATTTAACTGCCTCACCAATGAGAGAGTCTCTGACAGCTAACACACTGTTTTATTTAAACATGTCGTTTCTCTACATTTAACACCATTTACCTTTACACCACACACCTGACAACACTCCAAAGTCAGCACGCAGGCTCACATCTTTTCTATTTCCCATTACATTTTACAGTGTTTATAATTGCATCATACATTTACACATACACTGTATTTATAGAGGAGTACAGTGTGGTCTTTAGTGGGAACTGTTGTCCAGACTCTGTTGGCTCTTTCCTCCCATTTAAGTCTCCCAGTTAGAAGTGCAATGTAAGGAGTGAGATACCTGACATAGATACCATTGGGGAAATGTCCTGAGGTTTAACTTCACTCTCACCGTGGGATCACTTAACAGTCTTTGAAAGATTATCTTGCAAATATGTTTTTGTTCTGCGGGAACATTTGGGTTGAAGCCCCTGAGCACTATTTGTCCATGCATGGAATATTTGTTTAAGGTGACACTGTCTTTCAGTTCTTAGGAGCATGTTTGTTTTATGCTTTTCTACACCAAGGACTTCCAGGTAGACCTCATTATCAAATGAACACTCTGTCAGGGGATCAGAAAACACAGGGCTCTCTCACTAAAACCAGCAGAATTGCCCTGCAAATAAAGTTGCTTACTAAAGAACTTGGGCGTGGAAAAGCTATATCTTTATCATAATTTTTATCATTTTAAAACTCAATTTACAGAAACTGTCACTTCCCTTTTAAACTTTGGCACATACTTTTAGGTGTGGGGTTATGTCATCAACACACCTATCAGCGACCTCACTGAGCCGTTGATCTAATGCCATCACTACAGTCTTTTTTTATTTTCTATCCGTTCTCCGTACCCCCCCCCCCCCCCCCCCCCCCCCTCACTGCTGAGCTGGACTCCAGGTCCAATGGATTAACTCACAGAGAACACAAAAGCAGGTAGAGCTGAAGGGTGGGGTTACACATGACAACATACATATATACCTCCGTTGAACACCGTTGTGCTTGGCACACTGCCTCTTCATGTGCTAGAAATAAGACTCAGGATTGAGGAACTTGCTACAACAGGTTTCTACGGGCAAACTCTTAATTCACTGGCAGCTGTCCTCCAACCATCCCCAACCCCCCCTCTCTCTGTCTCTCTCTCTCTCTCTATATATATATATATATATATATCCCTCCTCTCTCTATCCCTTTCTCTCTCTCTATCTCTCTCTCCCTCCAGTTTGAAATTGGTACAGGTTTAAGTGGGACATAAGATACACCACACTGCACATGGATTGGCAGAGGACTCTGTTTCCAGAGATTGCCCTGAGCAAAAGTACTTATTGTGAACTCTGGTTCTCTCTCTATTCCGCTACTCTTTGAATGTGCTTAACAACACGCACAGACATTAAAAAAATCTTCTCTCAAGACATCAAGGATTCAGTCAAATAAACACGCACACACATTCACACACTGACTTTATGAGAATTGAATTATTGACATGATGAGAACATACCTGAGGTTGGACGGTCAGGTGGTCCTGTAAGGTCACGAGGTCAAATCAGGACCGGTACTGTGCCACACTGTGCCTCGCTGTGCCAGGCTGTGCCACACTGTGCCAGGCGAGGGTCCTGCAAAGATGCTCACGGAGTTCTCTGCTGGCCACCCAAGTCAGTCTTCATGGGAGAAGGTTTGTCTGTTTCAAACAGTGACTTGACACTGAACAGGTGAAGTCCTTTCCCAAAGGTTTTATAGTGACAGATGAGAGTGGCAGATGAAAGAAAAGAACTCAACGTAATCTAGCGGGAGGGAGGGGGATAAGGAGAGAGTGAAACGTAGAGAGAGAGGGAGTGTGTGAGAGAGAGAGAGAGAGAGAGAGAGAGAGAGAGAGAGTGAGAGAGAGAGAGAGAGAGAGAGAGAGAGAGAGAGACTGAAACACGGGGAAAAGAGAGAGAGAGAGAGGGAGGGAGGAAGAAAGAGAGAGAAGAGAGGGGGAGGGAGGGAGAGAGAGAGAGAGTGTGTGTGTGTAAGAGAGAGAGTAAAGGTATGTCAATACAGGTAGATTCCTATCCTCCCCTCCCACTGAACCAGGTAACAGATGAAAACAGCACCTTTTCACAGCAACTAACACTGAGAATCCACTCTACTGTTAAAGCATAGAAGGCAGTTTAAACATTTAGATGTGCATCATGTGCCTCAGATTTCTTTGGAAACTATGTAACCGGCTTTGCAGGGCTATCTTGATCATTTACCTTTGCTTTATGCCACCGCACTAGGATCGATGTGACTCATCCTAAGGATTGCAATGAAAGCTCTTGCTCAACTCAAGTGCCTGGCATTGACTTAATCTGGATTATGTATTCACATTTCTAAACTGAATTACTAGAAATTAGCCACGGATATTTTGCGGCAATCTGATTACAAATACAGTTTGAGAGATTAGAAAATATGTTTTACAGACCCCCACATTTTGTATACATACATTTCAAGTATGGAGTAGGCACTAAGCCTTTTGTCTATATGGCCCCTAAAAAGAAAGGACAAAAAAACGAATGTTTTTGGTCCATTCCTGGGAGGGAGGACTGTTTGCATGGTGGATTTGACCAAAACAGAAAAATATATATTATTGTGTACATGTGTCCTGGTGGCTCATTAGGTTAGGGTGCTTACTGCCAAGGCTAGTCCTGAACGCAGAGGCCCGGGTTAGATTCTAGCCCTGTGCTGCATGTCCTCCCCTCTCTCTCTCCCACATTTCCTGTCAACCCACTGTCCTGTCTCCATAAAGCAGAACAACTATGTCTGTGTCCAGTTGCTTGTGTCAGGCATTGTAGTTTGGCAGCCCCTCCACAATGCCCAGTTTAATATCACGAGAGCAGTGACCACATTCCAGCCATAGCTTTAGTGGCTAAGAGCTTTTCAACCAGGGCAGGCCCACAAGTAGAAGTAAAGCCTAGAATAATGTAAGACTTGCCAAAACGTGTGGGCCAACCTCTCTGATTCATGTGATATATCTAAGAGATATGATAAAGGCACATTGAAATTGCTTTCCTTAAAATTATGATTGAGGATTGAGGATGATAATTAAAAAAGAAAACAACTTTCCGAGTCCTTAGGGGTTAGATTAAAACCTGAATAATTCACTTGCCTCCAGGCAAGGCCATATCAATTATTACTTTTTTGCCCTTCCCAGTGATATTATGCAATATTATGCAGCAGCTGTTTCCCTGTTTGAAATAGATACCGTGCAGACTCCTTTCCAAGCTCAACCTTAGAACAATACTGAAAAGGCATGCCACGTTCCAGTGAATTCATTGCAACAGAGAACAAAACCAGAACCCATTAGTGGAAGCAACCCAAGACAGTAAAAATGCGCAAGGATCAGTAAATTATTCGAAAGACAGGGACAAATCTGGATAGTTAAAGTTTCTGAGATGAAGTCCAATGATAAATACGTGTAAACGTATTCATTTGTTTTCTGAGCCTCAAACGACCAGGGGAAAGGCAGGTTGACTTCTGTAGGGAAAGTGTTCACGGTTAATCAGAAGCATCATGCTCCCTATTATTTAAGAGGGAGCACAGTCTCACAACTTCCTTTACTACATGCCACCGTAGCGCGCATACGTAACACTATGGATGGGATTTCAAACCATAGTCTCAAAAGATTGAGGGGGCATGTGCCCCCTCAGTGTGAATTTGCACAACGCCTCTACTCCTAATGGACCTTAGAATGTAAGACCTTGAACTGTCAGCACTGTAGGAGCCACATCATCAAGTATTACAAAGGTAGGCTTCCATGCAGTGCTCACCAAACAAGGGATGACCAGGCTATACCCTGTACAGTACATCTTTGATTTTAGATTTGAAAAGAGGGATGGCCAGGCTAAACCTTTGTACTGTATATCCTAGATTTTAGATTTGTTATAGGCTATGAAAATGAATAATCCAAAATTGGATTTTCCTTGCTGACCACTCTCTTGACCATGGGGTCATGTGCAGGTCACCTAAGGGTCACCCAAAGGTCACCGTTTCTATTCCCACCATTGACCCCCAAAGCCCCCTGCCAGGAGGTTCCATCAAATGATTCTATTGGTTTCCGTTCATTCATTTATTCAACCAGTCAATCAATTTGCTTCTCCTCTGTCTCTCCGTGCTTGAAAGGATTTGCCTTCTGTCCCCCTTGGCTCCCTGTGAACCAACTGGGGAGCCTGTGCTCTTAATCCAATAGGATTTCCTGCCGTCATTCAAACTCCTCATCACCACAGGAAGCAAATGCTGAGAGGACCTCAGGTCCATCGCCAAAAATCTTTTATTTTCATATAAACAGCAATTCCATCACTAGTTCAAACTAATTGTTGTGCTACAGACAATATACTTACATGCTAAAGGTTACGCCTGCATCATGTATGACAGGTAGTTCATAGTGTTTTGATTATATTCAACGTCAGTGATCTAAGCTCTCATACAACTACATGTTGGTCATGCATTTACATAATTAATCTGCAAGTTCTGAAAAATGTAATTAGGATTCCTTGATCTGTTTACAAATCATTCATTTGTCTCTGATGGAGTGCAGTGAAGGTTAGAGGCACTATACAGCGTCATTATTCAACCCTGTTCAAAACAATAGTAGAGAGCAAAAGAATAGGATAGAGACCGTTGAAAAACTACAATTTTAGTCTTACATGACACTGACCCCCCCCCCCCCCCCCCCCAAAAAAAAATACAAAAAGAACATTGTGTTTTTCAATCCAGATTGGATGTACTTTAAATGCATTTTAGTTTTGTACAATTTGCTCCTGATATCATGATACCAGGAAAATCATTCATCATTCTCATCATAGAATAATCCCCCAACCTCCACATCCCCAAATAATATATTATTTCCAAACAGTAATAATGAGTCTCCTACAAGCTTTAGCAGTGACTGACTACAACCTGCTCAGATTAATATGCAATAAGAATACCCCAAAATATTTACTGAGTCTCTAAACCAATTTACAGATTTACAAAGCTACACCAGTCGGTCCAGTGATGAGCAAACCCAGCCGGCTGCTTCAGGATCAGTTTGACAGCTGAAGTGTGAGGCTTGCTTTGAGGGTATGGAGTGAGTCAGGCTTCTCTATAAACAAAATGTCCGACAGACCAGAGTTTGTGGTTAACAAAGTAAACAAATGAAACGCCTCCCTTTTCTGCCTACATTACTTCCTGCTTCAATCCAAACCCGCTTTGTTGTTCTATCCAGTTAGTCCAGTTTAAGGGGTAGTGACTGTGGTGTTGGCCCAGTCTGGGAAAGTGTTCAGATTGAACATGGCCGTGCCCCAAGTGTTGAGGGCGATGTTGATGGTTATGACTCCAACAATGTTCAGGATGAATCCAGCCTTTGCCTAGAGTAAAAAAAGGAAAAAGTAGTAGTGACACCAATCAAAGTGTTCTGCTTTCTGCACTAGGGTGAGGGCAACTGGACATTTTGAATTACTTCTATCTGTCTAGGATCAGGAAAGAGAACATTTCACCAGGTTAGGTTGCTGAATGCCATCTGCTTTATCGAAATAGGCATGCTATGACTAAGCACAGTTGCATTACAACTACCACTAATTTAAAAAAGATGATTTCTGCTTTCTGTAATTAGATAATGAGCAGGGTCGTTACCATGTCGATGACTCTGAGGTTGCCGTAGGAGAAAGCGATGGCGTTGGGGGGCGTTGCCACGGGCAACATGAAGGCCAGCGAGGCGCAGATGGTGCATGGCAACATAACATACAGTGGGTGCAGCTTGATGGCGGTGGCCTGGGGGGTCACACAGGGGCCATACTTAAGCCCTGGTGTAGACATATCAATGCCCAACGATGCTTAAGGTCTGCTTAAGAATAACAAGTGTGTGTGTGTGTGTGTGTGTGTGTGTGTGTGTGTGTGTGTGTGTGTGTGTGTGTAAAACCGTCAGCCTGTCGTTCTGTTGTGTGTCTGTTTAAGATGTCTGTGTTGTTGTGTCAGATCTTACCATGGATGCCAGTATGGGCAGGAAGAGGGTGGTGGTTGCCGTGTTGCTGGAACATTCTGTGAAGGTTGCGACCAGGAGACACAGCAGAATGGAGATGGCGAATGGAGGGATGGTCTGTAGAGGGGTCAGGCTCTCCCCTAGCCAAAGAGACAGCCCAGAGATCTACAAAACACACACATGCTTATTAGCATTCAGACGTCTGAGCAAACAGACAGCACCAGCCAAAAGTTTGGACACACTTTCCCATTGACTTGAATGAGGAAACTCATTCAAAACTTGTGTCAAAACTTTTGACTGGTAGTGTAACAGTGTATCAGCCCACTGTAGCAAAACACAAATTTAGCCAGCGACAGAAAGAAGAAATGAAGTAAGGACATAAACATGTACAGTATGTTATTGGTTTTTGGTTTTGTATTTATTTATTTAAAACGGTTGGGTTTTTTACCTCACTACCGCGGGCCAGAGCAAAGCCCCCTCCTAGGAGTAGAATGATATTCCAGGGCATCCTCTCATGAACCACGCCCCATTCCAGGAGAGTGGGCGGGGCCTTCACAGGCTTTCCTATTGGTGGAACCAACCAAGTCAAACGCATTCTATGGAAAGTCTACAGGTACACTATGTCAGGCGTTCATACCGCTTGGAAACCAAAGCCTAGATTACGGAAACCCCTTTTTATCCTGATTATAAAACGGCTCTAACAGCACCACATTGATATCATAGACAAAGACAGCACCACCCTCTGGAAATCAATCTACTGTCCCCACAATAAGGAATACAAATAAATCAATCTATTATCCCTACATACGTACCATCCTCTGAGTAACTTTTACAACTGGGCATCTGTGAGGGGATGATGAAGAACAGTGTGGACATGAATATAGCCACAGTTCCATCAGTAACGTACCTAAGAGAGGGTCAGCCCAGGATTAAACTAAATCAGTATATAAACCCAAGTAGCAATAGATAGATCAGTAACGTACCTAAGAGAGGGTCAGCCCAGGATTAAACTAAGTCAGTATATAAACCCAAGTAGCAATAGATAGATCAGTAACGTACCTAAGAGAGGGTCAGCCCAGGATTAAACTAAGTCAGTATATAAACACAAGTAGCAATAGATAGATCAGTAACGTACCTAAGAGAGGGTCAGCCCAGGATTAAACTAAGTCAGTATATAAACACAAGTAGCAATAGATAGATCAGTAACGTACCTAAGAGAGGGTCAACCCCTGTTTGTCCTGGTTGAAGACCTCATACATCACATGACTTACTGTTTGTCCTGATTGAAGACCTCATACATCACATGACTTACTGTTTGTCCTGATTGAAGACCTCATACATCACATGACTTACTGTTTGTCCTGATTGAAGACCTCATACATCACATGACTTACTGTTTGTCCTGATTGAAGACCTCATACATCACATGACTTACTGTTTTTCCTGGTTGAAGAGCACGGTGGCCCAGCCAGGCATGAACCCTGGTTCCCTGGTGAACCACAGGATGACGAGGAACACAAAGACCACCAGAACGGCTCCTTCAGCAAAGCTCATTCCCCCCAGCTTCTTATATTCATCCTTCATCACCTGGTAGGCCTCCTCGTCTCCCTCTTTATCCGTGCCACAGCCAAACGACTTCTTCATGCTTCAGGAAGAGACAAAAAATTCGGGGGAAAAAAACGTGGATTTTTTTTTGTGTAGTTATGATTGACTCTGAGATGATCATGTGCTAGGGTATTAATGATATTTGAAATTACAATAAAGAGCAGATAGCTGATACATGTCAAGAGCAAAATTGAAATGTCTTAGGACAGCAAATTAACTCAAGGCATCAAGTTTTTCTGTGTTAAATCTTTGGATCTAAAACAACAGTGTAAATCTACACGGAAGTGACTCACTTGAAGCCCATGTACATGAACTGCAGCCAGAGCCAGGAGATGGCCAACATCAGCACCATGTTGGGAAACGAGAAGCCAAACCAGCTGGCAAAGTTGATCACACCGCCATTTCCTGGGAAGAGTCTGCCGGGAAATATTTAAAAGTAAACAGGAAGATGGAGGTATCAATCTATGTGTCATTAGTATTATGTACTGGGGGTGTTCATCAACTTATTAACTAAGTTACAAACAAATAAACCAAACAAAATACTTTTTTTTATGAAAGCACAAAGGTAAGATACATAGGTGATGTAATATTTGGATCACATCCTTAAAAGTTTGATGTTGTGACTGTCAGTGAGGTCTACTTTACAGGTGTTTAAACTGTGCTGTATCATTACTACACACTGAGGTAAGTCCTTAGCAATCACATCATAATATGATAATTACACCTACCTTCAGGGTTTAAATTCATGTTTGGCCTTAACTTTCTTCAGACTGCCAAACATGCGAGGACGCTATTTTAAATTGGCAAGACTAACTGAATCAGGGGAGCTCTGACAGGTTTCAGAACCATATGATGATGTGTCTTACAGCTACATACATGTACTACATCACAGTAAAGCCACACAAACTCCTGGAAGATATGCCAAGAAGCCTTTCAATTTATACACACACACATATATATATAAATATATGAATATATATATATATATATATATATATATATATATATATATATAAAACCACACACTCTTTTTTTGTAGATTTAGTCAGTGCTATGGAACAAACTCAGCTCGAAAACTGAAGGACCTTCTTTTGAACAGCAACGTAACTATAGCTACAGCTTCTTTGTGCTCGAAACGTCAAAATTAAATCAATTAAAAAAATGTAAACCTTTTGAAAATACTTCATGAAAGCTGTAATGCATCTCTGTTCTCATGGAGGACAACAAAAAATATGTTGTACTGGTTTTAAATCTGGATATGCATTTCCATGCCTCTACCAGTAGAGGGTGCCAAAACGAGCTACTTTAAGAATTCATTGAGCGTGGGGTCTTACTCGTCAACCTGTCCCTTTAGAATGAGGTTGGGGGTGGTTCCTGTGAGTGTGGCTGTTCCTCCGATGCTGGCGGCGTAACACACACTCAGACTCATGCCTTTGGTCAGCTGCAAATATTTCTGCTCTCTCCTCCCTCTCCTGAGCTCCGCCTCCGGACTCTCCTCGAGGGTCTCTGCTCAAAAAAAAGATGGACGCAGTGAAGTCAATAATTGTTACGGAGAACAATACTTATACTATATAGACTATATAACATGGCCATATCAGTTATATGAGTTCAACTTCGGGAAGATCAAGTCTCCATTTGGATAAGATTAAGATGAATGATTTACAGGTTTTTCACGGAAACATTCTGTATCTACTGGAAGACCTTTAAAACAATCTGATGGTTGTTACTGAAAAAACAATATTGTAGTTTTGACAGATTGGTTATCATTTGAGAGGGGAAAATGGAATACAATGTTGTGGTGTCAGGTCAAAATTTAGTTAATAAAGGAATGTGCTTCACTTACCTACAATGATCCCATTTTCTTGAGGTTTGGCATCTTTAATACTATTGGTGTCTTTCTTAACATGATTTTCATCTAAAAGAAGAAACATTTATAAATTGGTTATTAATGTTACTTTGTGGGAAAGAAAACCGTGCTTGAATCCGGATCCGTTCCCGGTTTTGATTAACAATCAGGTCCTCATGAACTACCGCCGGAAACAAAATGGCGCCCACACCCACCCACACACACCACGACTGACTCCGTTCTCTTTGGGCTTGCGCTCAGCGTCGTCGTGGCTCTCCTTGGCGTCGCCCATCTCAAAGGCCTGGTTGTCCTGGCCAGCCTTGGTGGAGCGGCCCAGCTCCCTCTCGTCTGCCCTGGCCTCCGTGTCTGAGAGCTGCTGAAGGACGGCTTGGGCGATGGGCAGCATCATGGCCGTTGAGGCCGTGTTACTGATCCACATGGAGAGGAAGGCCGTGGTGATCATGAAGCCCATCATCAGACTGGGGGAGAGAAAGAGTGAAGGATTCAAAAAAGAGGTGGTAGATTCAAATAAAGGGTAGAGGTGGAGGGTGGGAGATAAAGAAAGGGGAAAAGGTTGAGGTGTGTGATGTTATACATTATAATTTAGAACAATGTGTGATATTATATATTATTATTAGTCACACTCAGAGGTTTTAACCATGAATGTGTTCTTGGAGAATGATGTGTGATGTTATACATTATTATTTAGAACAATGTGTGATATTATATATTATTATTAGTCACACTCAGAGGTTTTAACCATGAATGTGTTCTTGGAGAATGATGTGTGATGTTATATATTATTATTTAGTCACACTCACAGAGGTGCTATATAAATAAAGTTTATTAATATTCTTTTTATTATTATTCTCACACTCACAGAGGTGCTATATAAATAAAGTTTATTATTATATTATTATTATCATTATTAGTCACACTCACAGAGGTGCTATGTAAATAAAGTTTATTAATATTCTTTTTATTATTATTGTCACACTCACAGAGGTGCTATATAAATAAAGTTTATTATTATATTATTATTATTCTTTTTATTATTATTGTCACACTCACAGAGCGGGCCTCACTCCGACCAGGAGCAGCACTCTTAGAGCGATGCGTTTGTGGAGGTTCCAGTGCTCCACTGCGATGGCTACCAGGAGACCACCGATGAACAGCATGTTGGAGTCCTTCAGGTACTGGACACACACCTGAAGAATGGAGGACATCCGGTAGGAATTAACTAGGAATCTGGTGTGTATGAGAGAAAGTATTATTGGTATTGTTTGAAGAAAAGAAAAAAAAAGTGAAAGCTGCAATTCTGTAAATTTTGTATAGGTCCATGTGTTCTTATGATTTGTTTATACAAAATCTACAAACTTTAGTGATTCTTGGTTTAGTTCATATTCCACTACGTAACCCTGTTAGCAAACTATTGTTAAGGTCAAGGGAGTAGGTTTGCACATGGATGTTAAGGACATGTCCCTACCAATATTTTGGGAGGACAGAATTCTCCCTAACAATATTTTGGGAGAGGACAGAATTTTCCCTACAAATATTCGAGCAAACTTGTTAGGATTATCTTGTGTCCCTACCAATGTTGAGACCAAACCTACACCCCTGGTTACAGTGAATGTATGTTTGATGCAGGAGAAACAATTTTTCAACTTGTCCTATTTTTGGTAAAGATACTATAATTCAACACAATCCAACCAGCCAATAGGATGCCTATTTCACTCAAAACACCTGACTCAATAACAATACATTTTTAAAACATTACAAAATGCAATTGATTGACAATATGATTATTGTCCTTGGAGGAAATGTGAGCACCCACCTCTCCAGACTCCATGATGCCCATCATGGGAAAGAGGATGACAGGGAGCAGTGCAGTGATGGCCAGGGGGATACACTCTGTGCACCAATACAGAGCCATCAGGATGATCACATAGCCACAGCTAGCCTCCTGCAACACACACACACACACACACACACACACACACACACACACACACACACACACACACACACACACACACACGTAAAGAGTCAACCATTACAGAGCCATCAGGATGATCACATAGCCACAGCTAGGCTCCTACAACACACACAGACACACACACACACACACGCACCCACACACACACACACACACACATACACACACACACAAAGGACGTTACTAAAGAGTAAACCAGTGCAGAGCCATCAGGATGATCACATTAGCCACCATGTTACCCTCATGCAAAACACACACACACACACACATACACACACACACACACACACACACACACACACACACACACAGCACCGCATGAGAGATTTAACCAGGATCTGGAAATATGCAGATAATTGTGGCTTTTTTTTATGGGACTGCTGAAAAATGTATAACATTCTTTTTACTTGCATTTTTACCTACATTAGCCTAATAAAATGTTCACTAAATTGAAAGACTGCACTACTAACATACTGCTAAATATGATGCTACAGTGGGATCAAAGTTATGTTCTGTTTAAGAGAAGAGCAAGTAGCCACAGAGTTATAGTCAGGTTTTAGGATTAAGCAGAAAGTCTGATTTGTAAAAAATTTGAAATGCACAAATTGGTAATTTTGCTACACTAACCCAGCATGCTCAAGGTAACAATTGACTTAAGAGCTTCATTTTATTTATGTTTTATATTAATATTTACAACCAGGAAATGTGGTTACACACACAGACATACGCCCACAAATAAAGACAAACTTATAAACACAAGCACACAAACAGTATACAATGAATTTGTAATGCCATTTTTGTAAAGCGGTCATAAAAACAGCAATAAACCAATGAATGAAAAGAAACTCATTCAATTAAACCAATTACCATCACCTAGCAACACACATGTTTCTCTATGGCCAGGTAAAATATTGATATATTAATGATCAATCATAATAATCAACATAACAATGACATCATCAATAGGTGACACTCAATGAAAATTACAATGGGAGGAGCTTTGGGAGTTAACATTGGAATGGTTGCAGTCAAATTCAAGCATTATAAAGTACAGACTGCACATTCTAAAACTGTAAGTGGAGCACACGGTAACCTTGTTTTTGTACGAGTCGTAAAGATAAATTAGTAAGATAGACTAACATCAAAGACAAACTTTATGACATTGTTCTGTCAAGGATCAGGATCTCATTCGGAGGAATTACCTTTTGCAATGGCTGTTGTGATGGTCATTGTTGAAAGAGTTTATTTTTCAATTAATCAGATTAATCATTTACATTTTACCCCCACAAAATGGCCATCATTTCAAGGCATCCACATCTCCGAATTTCTATCCAAATCTTACCCAAAAAAGCAGGTATTCTAAATATTTGTATGGTTCAATCTTGCTTCATCCCATTAGAACAAAATATTCCCACTGCATCCCAACTGTGATGGATGGACACAGCCTTTTGGCAGGCCCCCACACAGGATGAATACAACACACAAACTTCATTAAGTTTGTTCTTACCGAGGTTTGGATCACCAGAGGCAGAGGGAGAATCACCAGGGGAGTGAAGAATATCATAAGGTAATTCCTATACCTCAAAAGCCATTTGAGACACGCAGCCATGGTCCAGATCTCTGAAGGATATCCAAAGTATTGGAAGGAGAAGGAAAAATATCAAGCAGAAAAACCAATTTAAGGTGGTGCGAATCTGTTCACGAGATAATTGGAGACACTACTTCACTGTTTAGGAGAAAGCGAGGCTGAGAAAGAAAGGGGGAGTGAGAAAAAGATAAAAAGATAAAGCTGCAGTATATATATACAGATACTGAGCGGCCAAACTAAACATTAACTTCAGGCTCAGGGGTTGTACTGGGCAGGAGTGTGTTTGCAGTAGGTGGGCAACCTGGGGCTGCAGAAAAACAAATCAAGGCAACAATCTATCGAATTTATATTGTGAATTTAAATTGGACTTGTTGCCTAGTCGAAATGTTAAGAACCATTTTAATGTATTGTACGATCATCATATACAGCATATACTGTAAACCTTTATTTCTATAATGTCCTGTCCCCAAACGAATAAAAACCAATAAGATATTGATTCGTTTTTAATCTCTACCTGTGTCCTGGGGTGCTACCCATTTTACCCATTTAGTTGACGGCCAATTAGACTTGTTTTCATTTGAATTCAAGTTAATTTGAGGGTGTCGGCGCTTATCGCCCCCCCCCCCCCCCTCCCCCCCCCATGGACAGAGTGGAAAAAACTGAATTGCTGTCGGGGCCCTTATCTGCCAGAGAGTATCTAAGTCCTTTCTCTTATATCTACTTTTCCCTGATAGGGTGCGAGCAGATCTTTTGGCTTCAACTTTAATGGGGCTTTTGTTTCAAAACGTCCAAATATTTTTTAAGTCATTAAATGTCCTTCCATTTCAAGAACTGTTGAACCAAGTGAAATGCTAAGGCTTGCGTTTTCGAGCTAGTAGGCAGGGCAATTGGATAAGGACCATAACATCATACTTTTCATATTTCGTTCATGTAACGTTTCCCATCCAATACACAGTATGTTGAACAGTGACCAAGCGTTTCTTTTGTTCTTTAACCAAAACAAGCAGCTGACCGAGTCAACGATGTCAGGGCAGGTAAACAACTGGCAGAATCTATCAAAGCACCCGGTTTTGATTTAGTACCTGTCTGCACATGAAGATGGTAATAAAATGTAGAGAAACCGGTTCACTCTGTCGACGTTGTTACTTATGGAACATCATTAATTATATGATTTACAACACGAAGTGTCTCCACAGAGTCTATGTGACCGCCGCCCCCCCCACCCCCTCCCCCTCCCCAACACCCCACCCACCCCTATATAGTGGAGTAATAGAGATAAAACAGTTGTTATGCTGATCACATACCACACACATTCGCCAAAAGACATACAGCAACCCCGCAGTTAAAACAGTTGTTTAAGTGAACGTGAACACTACGACCTTACTGGTCTGCATTATATGGGGGTTGGATCATTACAGTGAATAGATACATTTAACAAATCACTTCAAATGAAGTTAGGGCAAACCCGCTGTCATGACGTCCTGATGTCATCCCTACAGTTCAAAGTGTACATCGCAGCTCCAGTACAAAGACTCTTATTAAAATGTTCTTTTGTGTAATGAGATTCCGGTTTGTTGTCTGCACGTGTGCACAAGTGGGTGTGATGTTGTGTACAATCAGTAGCATGTGCTTTCAAAAATAGATTTTTATCACCCTATGAAAAACATTACTTGGCCTAAATCAATTATTACTTCAGTCAACCTTAAGCGCAAAGTACCAGTCTGTTGTAAAACAAATCTTAATTTGCAGTTTTGCAACCGAATTGCTGACTAGGACAACCCCGAGTCTCAAAGGTCTACATCTGCTAGTAAGCCGTGTTTGAAAGTGTGCTGAATTTTAATACCGCATTTAGTAATAAGAGAAATCTACTCTCTATAATATGACGCATGCACATTAACAGTCCACAATAATCTTAAAAGAAAGGGAGAAATACATGAAATTAAGAATCACCACTATGGGTAGCCACAAGTATAAGACTACTGTCCAAGGCTATGTTTGGAACCACACTTTAATACTAAGCCTATATACTGTATGAGTACATACCACATTCTGTTTACTGAAAAAAAATTCTAGTATTCTTCTTCATAAAGATTCGCTTAAATTGTTAGTTTACTCAACTGGAACATATGACTAACCCCCTGGCAACGTTTTGTATTCTGTCAAAGCCAAAGGTAAGTTGGCCCATTGCATTTTTGGAGTGTGAAGCATTGTCTAGCAACGTCTCTCGGGTACATTTTTCCAAAAATAATATGTCGTCCGGGAACTTCCTCCATACTCAATTTTCACATACTGTACTTGTACCGTTGGTATACTGCATAGTGCATGACCATTTTCGTCATATTTAGTATGTTAAGGAATAAGGCGACATAGTAGGCGATTCCGAACACGGCTTTACTTCGAGGTGCAGTACATGCAATCGTCCAGGTGGAGCAATAGAGGGATATCACAAGACTAAACTTCTGACACTCGCCAGTTTTCTATGACAGTTGTTTACCTTTTACGCGTTCAAAATGTTTTGAACAAGCTTAAACATCGCCATTCAAACAAAGACAGGGATTTCAAGGTATATAGAAATGTTGATTGCATGACACGGATTAACGGAATTCACAATGCACACGTAGCCTGAGCAACTTCTTTGTGGTTTTGTGTTGCATTGTGAGTGGTCATGGACGATTCGGACACAGCAGCAATTCTCCCCGAAGACAACTTATCCTATCCAGACCATGAAGAATCGAGAAATGATTTCTCGAGTCATAATGAGGAGGTTGAAAAAAGAAATGTTTGTTCCAAACGACCGCCGTTTTCATGTCCATTTTCGATTTCGGTCGAACCAGTGTTATTTTTGTCCATGTTTGCACTGGCTCTACAGATGCCGCTTACAACTCAGTATTTGTGGGACCGCATCAGTGAAGACCTCTCCTACAATGGATCCAAAAGTGGAGGATGTGGGAACGCATCAGGCACTCACGACCCTCTTCAAAAGGTATCAGCAGGATTAGGCCTATATACACCATTCAGAATGTGGGCATGTATTATTTGTGTGTCAGCTATTGAGTGTAGGGTACAGCTTTTTTTCTTCATAACTTTTTATTTGGTTTTAATAAAGTAACGTAAATGTACGAAAGTGTATTTGATGCACTCTCATTCGCCCCATTCCTATATTCACTCCCCCAAATATGCCTGTCTTTGAAATACATTTGTCTTTCCACAAACGTAAAAATAAAAAAGATATAATACGTTTTTTTAAATAAATAAATGGATTTTGGATGTCTCATACAGTATGTGTATCTAGCAATAGCGGAGCCTAGGTGAGATGCGTTAAAATGAACTAAACTAGGGTATCCACGGCTGTAATAGTCAAGCATCCTTACAGTCTGGACAACTATAAATCTAAAAGAGAAGCTGTGCATTCACAACATACAATAAAGACAATCTTGTATTGGCTGTATGTGGTTCAAATAGTTAGTCATAAATGATTAATTTGAGTAATTAATAATAAAGACATTACAGAAACTGTTGCCTCTCTTTCTTATTCAGGAAGTGGAAACCATGACAGCTCATTGGAACCTGTACATTAACCTAGGAGGTTTCCTGGTCGGTCTGTTTGTTGTGACCTTACTGGGCTCCTGGAGTGACCTAGGGGGTCGTAGGTCAGTGCTTATCGTGCCCAGCCTAGGCTTAGCCCTCCAGGCTGCGCTCTACCTGGTGGTGATGTACCTGAAGCTGCCCGTGGCCTGGTTCCTGCTGGGCAGGCTGCTCAGCGGCCTCTCTGGGGACTTCAACACCGTCCTGGCCGGCTGCTTTGCCTACGTGGCGGACGTCAGCGACAGGGAGACCCGGACCTTCAGGGTGGCAGTTCTGGAAGCCTGTCTGGGCCTGGCCGGGATGATGGCCAGCCTCATTGGAGGGCAGTGGAGGCGGGCACAGGGGTAAGATGGCCAGCCTTATCAGAGGGTATTGGAGGCAAGCACAGGGGTAAGATGGCCAGTCTTATCAGAGGGCAGTGGATTCTATGTCTGCAAAGCACGATGATTTATATTAAAATACTTATGTATTTATTTTAATTTATATGATAGTAACTTAGGTATTTGGTCTGCTATTTTCCTCTGTGTAAAGGTACATTAATCCATTCTGGTTGGCGTTAGCTGCTAATGTAGCTGCCGCTGTGTACACCTACCTGTTTGTCCCTGAGACTGTGACGCCAGACCCCGACTCCAGGTTCCTCACCACACGCCACCACCGGGCGCTGTACCGCCTCTACGCCACAGGGGGCGACGCTCGTGACTCCTCTGTGCCTTTATGGAGAGACAAACTGTGGCTGTACACTCTCTGCCTCTTCCTGGTGGTGACGGTGCACTTCGGCAGCAGGGACCTGTACGTCCTGTTCGAGCTGAGCTCCCCGCTGTGCTGGGGCTCCGCTCTGATTGGTGTGGGCTCTGCTGCCATGCACCTGGCGTACCTGAGCAGCCTAGTGGGGTTAAAGGTCATGCAGAGGTGCCTGGCGGACTCCTGGGTGGCTCTGGTCGGTCTGGGGTCTAACATGGCGGGCCTGGTGGTCATCTCCATGGCCAGCACCACAGAGCTTATGTTCACAGGTGAGCGGAACCATACGAGGAGGGATTACTGACCTGCATGAAGGGGAAGGAAATAAATGTAACACTGACATGCCAGGAGGTTTAAGGTTCATGTTAGTAGAGGGTTAAACATTTGAATTGACCCAAACAAATTGGTAGTGGGCACATTTAGAGGACCGTTTTGTTTTTAAACCTCTTTTAGTTTTGATCAAAGCAGGAAAGAAAGAGACAGGAAAGTGACGCATAACAGGTGTCTCACCTTATCTAACTAATGCTGTTATCTTGAGTGTGGACAGTGGACTGAAACTCACACACACACACACACACTCACACACACACACACATACACACACACACATACACACACACATACACACACTCTCTCACACACACACTCACACACACACATACACACACACACACATACACCTACACACATACACACACACACACACACACACACACACACATACACACACACACACACACACACACACACACACACACACACACACACACACACATAACATCCACGTCTCTCCGAGCACTAAAATTACTTTTTCTCTTTCGTCTCTCTCTCTTTTCTCTTTCTTTTGTCTATCTTTTCTCTCTCTCTTTTCTCTCTCTTTTGTCTATCTTTTCTCTCTCTCTTTCGTCTCTCTCTCTTTTCTCTCTCTCTTTTCTCTCTCTTTTGTCTATCTTTTCCCTCTCTCTTCCGTCTCTCTCTCTTTTCTCTCATTCTTTCTTTTGTCTTTTCAGAAAAGTTTGGTAATACTTAGAATGACAACACTCCAGGGTGAAGTTCACATAATAACCATAAAGTTTACCGTAAACATTTTTACCTAAACTATCGTTAGCACGGATCTGTAAAAAAAATCCTACTTTATCTTACACATTAAAACATTACTTTCTTATTGGACAGTTTGACTTGTACTATTGTAATAAGTATAGTGCAGTTGTAGCTTAACACAAGTTTCCAATTTTGTTTCTAGGAGTGTGCAACATAGTCAAGTCCAAATCCACTTTGTATATACTGTGTAGATAATGCCTTGAAGATAGGGTATGGAAATGTCCCTTTGAGATAATAAGTAAATGTTGAGGCGTTCTTTCTCCAGGTTATGGTGTGTGTTTCCTCTTTATGGCCTCCACCCCAGTCCTCAGGGCCAAACTGTCCAAGCTGGTCAGCTCTTCCGAACAAGGTCGACCAAAAACAAACTCTTTTTTTTTCCACATTTATTTGACATTCCTGTTGCCAAATGTTGATACCGTAGTCCTTAAATAAGTATGTACTACTCATACTGTAGTCTATAGTAGTATTGTTAGGTAATACTGTAGTATGTATTACTGTAGTCTATAATAGCACTGTATTGTTTAGTAATACTGTAGTATTTATTACTGTAGTCTATAGTTGTATTGTTTAATAATACTGTATTATGTATTACTGTAGTCTATAGTAGTAGTGTTTAGTAATACTGTAGTATTTATTACTGTAGTCTATAGTTGTATTGTTTAATAATACTGTATTATGTATTACTGTAGTCTATAGTAGTAGTGTTTAGTAATACTGTAGTATGTATTACTGTAGTCTATAGTAGCACTGTATAGTATTTCTTACTCTCTGTTATTACTCCCTTGTTGTTTGGCCAGGCGCTCTGTTTGCCTCGGTGGCCTGTGTGGAGAGTCTGTGCTCTCTGGTGGCCAGTGGGCTCTTCAACGCACTCTACCCGGCAACACTTCACTTCATGAAGGGCTTCCCTTTTCTATTGGCTGCCTTCCTGCTCCTCATCCCTGCTACTATCATTGGGTAAAACAGCCTCATCCAATAATGTAATTAAGGGTTGGGTTAGCCTGTCCTGTTTACGATGGTGAACCTAACAGCATGATGTGTGTTTTCTTCTTCTTCTTCAGGACTATCGAGTGTCAGGATCAGAGAAGAAACCGAGGAGAAACGACAGCGTCCTGATGACGCAGGATAAGAAGATGCTTTATATCGAAGTTAGTCAGGGGTTGACACGATATTTGCCTGAACGTTGTCCCAAACACATCAAAGAGTTCTGATAAATATTACCAGAAGGGAAAGTTACTTAGTACTACACTCTGTACCAAAATAAGCATTTGTGCTGTGAGAGCCTTCAATGTCTTACTGCAAGGGGGTGTTCAACTTGCCTCATATCAGATAGCATTGACAAACTTAACCTTATAACTTTGTAATGTGATGCAGATTTGTACTATTTCTTAATACGTTTTTAAGTAGTAAACGGAACTAACTTTATGCTTTTTGTAATGATAACTTGCTTCTACTGAATGTCAAAGTAAATATGCATTGTTGATTATAGCAACTTAAAATTCTATATCTTAATCAGATCCCTTAGAAGTTCTTCTGAAGATTTCATTCATCGCTAAGGGAAAAGTAGTAAAAGTTAAATAAGTGAAAACCATACACTTTTAATGCGGGAAATAATGATCCATTTCATACCCAAATGACATGGCCATATTACTGCTAAAGTGCTTATGGAAAAGCTGAGTCAGAGAGTAAAGCATTACCACAACTCATCACAATATCATATTGTTGATATCAGATCAGCCGTGTTTAAACATGTTCAAACTCAAAGTGTCTTGTGTCTCTTACCGTTTCCCAGTGAAACAGCAGCTTTCAGAGGCCGGTCAGGGATTACTGAGTTACATGGCTTATTATGGTAACATCTAGCCTCTCCATTGAAACAGATACAGCTGTAGATCATCCTACAGGGAACTCCCTGAAGGATGGTTCAGCTACACAGGCAAAGCTCGGTATGAACAATAGGGCTTCAGGCCACCATCAGGGTCAAGCCACAGCAAGCCTGGGAGAGAACACGATCTCCCTTTGGTTTGAAATGGAGTACGAAGGGAAGGCAAGGGTTAAAGGTTAAAGCCATGTTGTCATTCTGTATCTGTTCAAACAATGAATATTTCTATCTCTCAGGGACTCTCTTTGACTTGAAGTTGCCCATGTGACTATGTGCCTTTATGGCCTTTTTATGTAGTGAATAAAACAAAACTATTTAGCAAATTCAAAAATTCAAATGAAGGAACATATTTTCAGAGAATTGTTTTATTTTTATTGCAACAGGAAATAGATCGTTTTTGTGATAAGTCCTGAAATCAAAATAACTTTTGCCTATCTATGTTTTAAATACAGTGGACTTAACACTCCGATGGTTTAAGACTATTTCAGATAAACAGTATTAAGTATTAAAATAAGAACTGTAACAAATAACAACGTAAAGGACCAGACCATCACTTTTAACATGTTGACATGGGTTCTATATCCATCAAATTTCACCTTTTATTTATTTGAATCAAGTTATTTTCCTTTCTTTTTTTCATTATTTTGTTTTACACTTATGTACAATTGTCACTGTTGACATATCTTTAAACAACTTTCAAATGCAAACCCCACAATTTTTCAATCAATAATCTTAAATATTCCTGCTGATATTTACTACTATGATCGGTCAATTCAAAAGCTGGTTTGGTCGCTTTAAATCCTCAGTTTATTGTTGTTACTGATGCATTTATAATGTGAACCCTTCAATGTGATGTATCTTACAGCTGAAAACCAACTGTCACCAAACCAACTGACACATTTATAATGTGAACCCTTCAATGTGATGTATCTTACAGCTGAAAACCAACTGTCACCAAACCAACTGACACATGTTAGGGAACAATAAATACAATAATCTGATGACCCAATCACGATGCTTCCCTGCTCAGTTTGCGAGATTTGCATACTTTTCATACTAGACACTGCTTTTTATCCAATTCATACACCAAGTATGTTTTTATGTTATTTATAGAGTAAATTCACATATGTTCACTGACTGAATGGGTTTCAAAGATAATTATGTAATTGTTAGTTGTTTTAGAGGTTGAGCACCAATTTGACTATGATAAAGCTAAATGTGATGCAATTCATAAACACATGGCATAGTGCTTCCAGTAGTTAGTGTTATTATTGTTGCATCTGAACTTCAGCCGGTTTATTTCCTGAGAAGTAGACGGGCATGCTACCTGATCAATACATACACCAGAACACAGGCACTCCTTACAGGCTTGCGGTATATTTTTTACAAGAGGTTAAATAATGCATTTTTAATAATTGGGCTGTGCAATACATTATCCCCTTATGAGCACATCATCAATAAATCCTGGAGTGATTTATTTTTGCAGGCCCAAGGGCAGAAACAGGTGATGTGCTCACAGCTTTGGAAGGTACTGTGAGGTCTTATTTCAGGAATAACTGGAGTTCTAGATAGTGTGGGACACTGATCCCTTTATTTCTGCTGCTTGCTCTTGGTGCCTTCTGGGCAGTCTGGCTGGTCTCGGCTCTGGTTGCCTTTCAGGAAGCGGAGGATCTTCTCAATGGTGGCTTCCTGGTACTCATGTGACCACCTGCACCAATAGAAAGGCAGAAAGTAATTCAAAACTTCAAATGAACATTAAACATTATTTAAACCTTTTGATTTGATTAACTGACCCTATCATAATTTTGTATTATATATATATATATATATATATATATATATATATATGTATATATTACAGAGAGAGATAGAGAGACAGAGATAGAGAGAGAGATAGATAGAGAGAGAGAGAGAGAGAGAGTGTATGTCCTATACTGTATCCTACTTGATGCCATTAAAGTTGAGAATGGTCCTCATATCTTCAGGCAGTGAATTGGGGTCAGGCCATGTGAAATAATCTGTGACAGGAACTATGTTCTTCTTTCCACCCAGTGCTGTAACAATCTCCTACAAGCAAAAGAGACTTTCAACAAGCAACTGAAGCACAGTGAGCTATGAAAGACAGGATCATGTGACAAAAAAACAAAACATTAGGTATGTGGTCATGTTTGAGCACAGCATAAGAACTTAAAAAAATAAAATAAAAAATAAAATTAAAAAAATCTATTAATTACAACAGTAGTGTGAATTTAGTCGCACTATTGTAATCTAACATGGAGTTATACTGAACTATGAATACCACAGTTATTCAGTAAGAAAGCATATACAGGCAGAGTAGGTGCTATGGATTACACTGTAAATTACAGGGTTTTCCTCATCCCTATTTGAAGGGAGAGTTTACAGGGTATACACCCAGTATATATAAGCAGGATAGGGGCATGGGATAACATTTTCTAGAAGACATTTCTCCTGAGCCCCCAGAGTCTCATTTGAAGGGGGACTTCACTGACCTTGTGGACCCAGTCTTTCATGCCTGTGTCGCCCATGCATTTGTCCAGAGCGTTGGCCGAGAGTACCAGGATGAAGTTCCGTGCACGCTGCACGCTTTGGATCAGCTTGTCCTCAAACTTGCCGGCCTCCAGCTTCTCCACGTCGATGAAGACGCTGTAACCCCTCACCTGCAGGTGCACCTTCAGAAGGCTGGAGGCCACATGAGGAGAAGTGAGGACTTTTGTACCAATGAGCAATAATCAGGAGAATATTTTGCCTGTATTCTCTACTCCTAATTAATGTGATTTCTCTTTCCAACCTGTGCAGAGCACCCAGACCCCCCTGTCCTCTTACCTGACTACCCAGACCCCCCTGTCCTCTTACCTGACCACCCAGACCCCCCTGTCCTCTTACCTGGCCACCCAGACCCCCCTGTCCTCTTACCTGGCCACCCAGACCCCCCTGTCCTCTTACCTGACCACCCAGACCCCCCTGTCCTCTTACCTGGCCACCCAGACCCCCCTGTCCTCTTACCTGGCCAGCTGAGAGCCGGTAGTCCTCCGGTAGCTGATGAACACATCGGGTCCAGGCGGCTGTGCGTCCAGTTGGCATGGCCTGACAGGTCTGCGGCTGGCGGACAGCATCCTGGCCCGGTGGACCCCGTTCAGCACGTTGCAGTCAGCCTGGAGCTGCTGGTCGGTGATGTTCTGGACGTTGTGGCGGTCCACTCCAGACTGAGCCAGGCCGTAGGTGTATTGACGGAACCGGGGGTCCACGCCGGCCAGCCAGTCGGCCATGTTGTTAGGGTCACAGGTGGAGTAGTTAGCGTACGTCTTGAGGACACGCAGGTCTCTGAGGAACCTGGCGGACGGAGGACATAAGCGTGTTTTTAAGTGTGTGTGTGTAAACACGTGTGTGTTTATGTGTGTGCATGTCAACATGGTAATTCTCTTTAAGACATCGGCTCTGGTTTCTCCTCACCTTTTGCGGGTGAGTCCTGCAGTCATGCCCAGATCTGTTCTCAGGTCCTCATCTGTGATGTTCAGTAGGAGGTCTCCATCCACCTGCAACTCCTATGGTACACGGACACACACACACACACACACACACGTTATCATTTTCTACAATGCTACATGTGTTGAAACACACACAGCTGTGGGTTACATTCTCCACATATTGAAATAGGATTTGAATGTTGGAACTGTCTACAATGCTATCCATGTTTCCAAACACACAGGAGTTTACTGAGTGGTGCTAACTTTCTCAGCCACCCACCTGGAAATGGTCACAGTAGGCGCTGAAGCCGATCTGCTGGAGCCACAGCTGCACCTCCCTGGATTTCCAGTTGGGTACGGAGGATAGGATGCGCCTGGGCACCTCCTCACCCATCATAGACAGGGCCCGCTTGGCAAGGGAGCAGGCTGTACCGTTACTGGAGTACATCACAATCCTCTTTAGGCTCTGCACGGCACCAATCTCCTGGAATATCTTCAAAACCAAGAATGCCAGAATGAAAGTGAGTCGACTCAATTTACAAGTCACAAACATTTATGATTCTGACTGTACAATGTAGGTATATGGACTCACACTAAACCACATATGATTTTGTTACTTTGCCAATAATATTATTAAGAATAATAATACCTTTGTTTGCAGAGCACTTTCGTAGCAGTGTAACAAAGTGCTTTTACAGCACCAAGTCAGATTGAACAAACAAAGCAAAAGACTGAGTCAAAGGAAGACAAAAGCCACGTTACTTTGGTGTTGCGCTGGCGTGACTTAATGCTAGTCTCCACACACAGGTAGAAGGCCGCGATGCATTTCCCCTCCAGCCGGGTGCCGTCCAACAGAGGCAGGAGATGCTGCAGGTCTGCTGCTGTCCTCCCCTGCATGCTGTCAGCCCTGTCCAGCAGATTCCGGGCGAACTCATCAGGGTCCAGCGAGGCGATAAACGGCTCCACCAGCTCCAGCGTCCCTGATTCCACCACTTCCTTCTCCATCTCCTTGTTGGCTGCCAGCACGGCCACAGCCAGGCACGCGTGGAAGCGAATGAGCTCGTCCTCTTTGGAGAAGGCCAGGGGGAAGAGCCACTCGGCGGCCCGCTTCTCGATCATGGAACGCTGGCAGCGGTGGCCGCCGTACATGGCACAGTTGGCCAGGGCCACAGCGCAGTGGCGCAGCACGGTGGGGTCGGTGCCGCGGCACCAGAAGAGCAGGGCGTCCAGGGCGCCGTTGGAGATGAGCTGGACCGACGTCTCCTCCGTGTGTTTGAACATGTGCTCCAGGATGCCCGAGACACTGCGGGCCAGCTGGGCGTCCTCTTGTTTCCGGGTCAGGTTGAGGATGACCCCTAGCCCCATGCGAGCCACATAGTCTCTGTAAGAGACAGAGGAAAACGTTGGTAACACACACTTTATGTACTAATTACTACTGGATTTGTGTTTGGTAAACTTAACGCACCGATGAAATAGTTCAGGACTAGCGTTAAAGGGTTCAGATGGGCCTAAACATACAGATTTTTTTCACCAGTATTTTTTTTACTGTGTTATGTTACTGTTCAGTATGGTATCTCTGCAGGATACAAAATACAACTTTTGTAAGACACAAATATTTTATCAAACATTATGACTATATGTGTTTTTGTTAACTTAACAAAACACTGGTTATTAAATAGTTGTTGGGTTAAGATGGCCCTATGGATACAGGCCTATACTCCATCGTATGTAACGTATGTGAACTTTTACACACCGATTCTCTGACACCAAAATCTGCTCCAATAACTTCGCTGATTCGTAAGTGATCTCCACAGCAGGCGTCTCTAGAAGCTGAAGGAGCAGCTCCAGTCCACCATCCAGCCGTATTCTGATGCATATCTCCTCAGCAACCTGACGACCCACTGCGGGTAAGACCCAAGCCTCCTCCACCAGCTGAAATATCTCTCCAATGGCTCTACGAATCTCTTCCAAGTCAGAGGTGTCTTTGGATGACCTAAGTGTTTTTATCGCAGAGCGCAGCGCCGGGAGTGACGTGTCCAGCACCGCCTGAACGTCGGCGTTAATGCCCGGAGACACCGCTTTGGGCTCCGAGGAACCGCTCCTCCGTGTCTGGAGGCGGCTGACGTACTCCGGGACTGTCAGTCTGTCGGAACTAAACATGGTGAATAAACGTCGATAGAACCTCCAAAGCAAAACCGTTAAAGATAAGAGCATCTAACTGTTTTTTCTGACATGGGCGAAGGGCCTGTGACAGGCCTTAATCGACAAACATAAATCAACTGAGCGATAGCTATATGTCTGCTCTGCGTTAAGGGTTAGAATAATAATGCAAGCCAAGTGGATACAATGTACAGCTACGTAAACCAAAAAGTAGAGGCTAGGCCCTGGGAATCAAAGGGAGCCGTTCGTTTTATTTTGCATCTATGATTACTTGGCTGTTTATGTGCATCAAACAGGCTTCCGGATTCTGTGCCATAAATTAAAACTGACAACGTTTGCCAAATCTGATGACCTTAAAAATGAAAATATCAAACACTTACACGTGTCGCATCATGACCAGGTCGTCACAGTTAGCTTGTTTTTTTTTTAACGGATGCTGCTGGTGTCTCTCACCATAAAACTCTCTGTATCAAATGATAACAGCTCAGTAACACCCGACACCATGCAATATTACATCGGTTCACTGTGGCCTGTCAATACCGATGTTTGGATGGGAAAGAGGCAGGACTGTAAAGCCTAGTTGCGCGTCCCCTCAAAAAAGTTGACTAACGACGAATAAGCAGACCAATTGTTTTCGCTCTTTCTAGTCAGCATTAATTGAGGTTACCCAAACAAAGAAACACTGTTCTTCACGTCTCTCTGGAAAGCTCCTTTTCTCCTCGCCATTGGAACCTTTTCATAAAGCGACTTGTTACACCTAGTCTATGATAACAAATAATAATAATTATTAATAATTAAATATCTCCGGAATATGTCATCATTCTGTGAGCATCTTCAAGCACCGTAGGCAGGGGACCGCCTATCGCCTTCAGATGAATCAAGATAACCAACCTCCTTCCTCTCTCCAGCAGAGCGGATGTTAATGGGATCGCTGCCCTCTTGTGGCTAGGCTAAGTAAAACAATAAAATAAAACAGGAACACAAATATTAACGATCACGCAAGCACCCAATGGGCTGATCACATTGCCAGTAAACTCTACAAATAAACACATTTGGACACATACAAACGAAAGATACACGTTTGTTTTTCTTTTAAAGAAAAATGTGGCCTACTGCTGTCCAGATAATTAAATACAATTACACGTGGAGAATTTATTTGAGAGGCAATGGCCTCATGAGCATAGGACATTTTAAAACGTTTTTTTCGCCATGTTATGGTAATTTTCCGTAGGCCTATGGTTATCACTGATCCAAACTGAAAATGATAATAGTTTAGATTGAACAGAACTCTACAATGACTCTAAAATCTGTCCAATCTTATAGCCTTATGATAACCTGTGTTATGTTAATCATTGTCTAAATCAAGTCTAAGATTGGAGCTCTCTAGATGTTGTGGGGTCTGGAGGTACACACAGCTTTAGACTAATCATGTTGTTCCTGTGTCCCGTGTTTCTTAAATGTGAAGTATAGACTGGTGCCTTTGATGGTTCTAATAGCAGTAATCTATTGACTAACTCCCTGGCTGATCTACTGACCTTGGTCCAAAAGAGCCAAAGGCTCCTGTGAGGGTAAAAATATAAAAACACCTTACTGACAAAATGACCGTGACGGGCTAATCCAATATGAACTTTGTCCTCCTGTTTCCCTCGTGACAGAGGATAAGTTCAAATCAAACAAGTTTCGCTTTGGATTTCCAAAAAAAGGGGTTATTTGAGGAGAACATTTGATCACAACTTAGGACATCGTCTTGATTCCTGTCATAAGAGTTGAATAGGAATACAATGCATTGTATAATGCCAATGTAACGTGAAGCTTGACAAAACAACACAGAGAAAGGAAATGATTCAATATACTTTGTTCATCTATTCTCACCATGTCAGGAGTTACATTAAAATATGTTGTTTTAGAATTATTTATACTTTGAATAGAAATAGAGAACATATCCCATCATTGCAGTGCCTTTTTCAATGTGCACAGTTTCCCTGAGCAAACAGCACTGATCAATTTTACAAACAGGAACTGAACAAGATTGCTTCAGCAGAAAACAGGTTGAAAACCAGGTTTAAGTCAACAGGCAGATAGGATGAATGATAAGCCATTGATTATTACACACACAGCCCGCCAGTGCAAACCATCTTCTTTTCACTATCCACCAGCTCAGAGACAGGATGAGGCCAGGGCCAGTCCTGCTGCTAGCTCTGCTAGCTAGTGCGTTTGCTGCTGAAGAAGGTAAGAAGGCTTTTGAATCTTTTGTGAGACTATTATTCAAAGAAAAGAAAAGAAAAAAAATAGACAGGAGGAAAGGAGTTATGGCTGATGATAAACCTACCTAAAGTTTCTACAGTGATGCCTTACTGAGGGCCACTAAGGCATTAACTGCTTATGGAAAGTGGACTGTTGAATGTATGAAGTGAATGTGGAGTAGGGGTCTTGTAGTCAAAGATAATTTCAGACAGTACCACTGTGTGTGTGTGTGTGTGTGTGTGTGTGTGTTAACTGTTATGTCCACTCTGTGTTTGGTTAAAGACTCTTGCATGGATCGCTGTGAAAATGGTTTTGACGCTCAGAAGAACTGTCAGTGTGACTCCATGTGTCGATATTACCAAAGCTGCTGCTCTGACTACCACAGCACGTGTCAAATGATGAGTATGAAGCAGCCACTCTCTCTCTGTGTTTGAGTTAGTTTAGTCATAATGCCCTTCAGTAGTAATATTAATGATAATACATTATGCTTGTATAGCGCTTCTCCAAACACAAAACTATTAAACGATAATCAAGAAGCCTCTCTATTTCTGTGTTTGAGTTAGTCGAGTTAGTTAATAATGATATTGATCTGTTGGTAAACATAGTTCCAGGGTCATTTCTAATTTGAATCCAACTGCTGTTGCTTTCATTGTAAAAAAAAAACTAAAACGTTACGTTGTTAAAAGCAGTTGACTAAGAAAAGTGAAATGCAAATACATGTTCTATTATTATTATTATTAGTAGTAGTATCCTAGCCAGTGGTTCTCATTTGATATATGTACTCAGCACGTGGGGACACGTTTGCCTTTCCAGAGGATGATGATGATGGCGACGATGATGAGGATCCCTTAAACTCCACGCAGAAACCCGGCAAGTCTCCCAGTGAACGCCCTGGCACCTCAGGTCTCCCCCACATCAGACCCACGCCACTCCCTTTACCACACAGCAGAACTCCTGCCACACAGCCCTCTCTGGGGACCCACCCAGTGTTAGAAACAAAGGCCACCAGAGCTTCAGAAACAGGGCCGTTGTCTGAACCAGAGGCAACCAGAGATCCAAAAACCGAGGGCACAGAAACTCCCATGGTCCATATCACTCGGAGAGTTCAAGTTAATGGAGAGGTGCCCCTCATGAGCCAGGCAGCGCCAGCAGCCCAAACCCCGGCTCCAGCCCCCACAGAGGCAGTGGAGACCACCACTCCAGCCCCCACAGAGGCTGTGGAGACCACCACTCCAGTCCCAGATCCTGATGCTGAGCCTTGCAGCGGACGGCCTTTTGACTCCTTCATGCAGCTGAAAAACGGCACCCTCTATGCGTTCCGAGGTAAGCGAGTACGCAATCCAATCGTCAAGGTGACACGTTTGTTTATTGTTGTTTTATTTCGTGGAGAGAGATGAAGCTGGTTGGTAATGAGATCATAATGCATAGCTTAATATCAATCATGTAGCTTACAGGGGCCCTTAATGACTTTAAGAAAAATTGCTGTGATGATGTTTGAATGATTGCATCATTCTAAAAACAAAAAACGCTTGTTAATAATTTTCAGTTACTCTTCCCTTGCCCCCTCTGTTCATAGGGGAGTCTTTCTTTACATTACTCTTCCCTTGCCCCCTCTGTTCATAGGGGAGTATTTCTTTACATTACTCTACCCCTGCCCTCTGTTCATAGGGGAGTATTTCTTTACATTACTCTACCCCTGCCCTCTCTGTTCATAGGGGAGTATTTCTTTACATTACTCTACCCCTGCCCTCTCTGTTCATAGGGGAGTATTTCTTTACATTACTCTACCCCTGCCCTCTCTGTTCATAGGGGAGTATTTCTTTACATTACTCCACCCCTGCCCTCTCTGTTCATAGGGGAGTATTTCTTTACATTACTCTACCATTGCCCTCTGTTCCTAGGGGAGTATTTCTTTACATTACTCTACCCTTGCCCTCTGTTCCTAGGGGAGTATTTCTTTGCGCTGGGTGAGAGGTACGTGCTGCCTGGCTATCCCAAACTCATCAAGGATGTCTGGGGAATTCGAGGACCCATCGATGCTGCATTCACACGCATCAATTGTCAAGGCAAGACCTATATCTTTAAGGTGGGTCTAAATAAAACAACCGTATGGTAACGTACAACTTTAACAACAACACTACTTAAAGTGGACATTTGACTTACTGATCTTAATGTCGTTTAAGCTAATGCATATCTCCTCCCAGGGAAACCAATACTGGAGGTTTGACGACGGTGTGCTGGAGGAGGATTTCCCACGAGACATCAGTGTGGGCTTTGACAAGATCCCAGACCACCTGGACGGGGCCTTCTCCCTCCCGGCCCCCAGCCACCACGGCAAAGAGAAGGTCTACTTCTTTAAAAGTAAGGGCCAACAGCAACAGAACAACACATCGGGTCTTTACTGGCCAAGGGAGGAATTTGATGGTTGAAAAATACACATTAGGGGATACACGCCTACTATACCCCCGCTATAAGACAACTGTATGACAACAATCCCTGACAAACACCTTGCAGCAATACCTTTTGAATCATATGAATGCATATATTTGGTGACATGCACACAGCTAATGTTTGTTTTTGTGTATGGCTGTGTCCTGTCAGGCGACCAGTATTATCAGTATGAGTTCCTGCACCAGCCCTCCCATGAGGAGTGTGTCAGCATGTCACAGAGCTCGCCCTCCACTCTCTTCAGACAGTACACGGACATGTACTCCCACAACTTCGAACCCTTCTTCAACCTGCTCTACTCCAACTGTAAGAACCCACAGGGAAGCACAGGTAGATGTGTCTGTGTGCGCTTGCTTGGGGTTTAAAGGCCAAAACCAGACTAAAGGATACCTCAGCCTCTTATTAAATACACTAAAAGTCTTCGTTGATTCAAATAAAACTCCTTACCGCCAACCTTTGACCTCCCTCTCTGTCTCCTAGCCCCCAGCCACCACAGCGGGCATCACTTCATCAACAAAGACTGGGTGGGCATCAAGTCTCCTGTGGACGCCGTTTTGGCGGGGCGAATCTACGTCAGCCCCCCCAGGGCCACAGCTTGGTGGCCAGGGGAGTACCGTCCGGACCAGCAGAGAGGGCAGCATTATGACCAGCAGAGAGGGCAGCATTATGACCAGCAGAGAGGGCAGCATTATGACCAGCAGAGAGGGCAGCAGTGGGGGCAACAGTGGGGGCAACAGTGGGGGCGCCACAGGCAAAGCCGGGCCTCTTCCTGGGAGTCCTTTGTGGAACAGGGGATGGGGATGGAGGAGAGGGAGAGGGGGATGGGGATGGGGATGGAGATGGGGATGGGGATGGGCCAGGGTTTTGCAGAAAGAGGTATGGACATGGGACAGAAGCTGGCGGAGAGGGGGATGGAGATGGAGGAGAGGATGGGAGGAGGCTGGGATGGGCGTTGGGATGGATACAGGAGGTCCTCCAGTGACTATGGCTCCAGACAGCAGGCAGGCAGAGATGAACAGAGCTACAGGGGATCAAGGATACACAAAGGCCAGCCTCTTCAGAGTGTCTACTTCTTCAAAGGAGGTCAGTTAGTTCAAATCAGCACACACACACACACACACACACACACACACACACACACACACTCCCACTCACGCTCGCATGCGCACACAAACATACTATTTCTTTGCAATACTTTGTGTCCTAGGTTGACTTTAAATTAAGGCAGGTAAAGACAGGGTAATCCAGCTCCCAGCATGTCCTGATTGCAATCCAATGCCCTCCGCCAGGAATTTGCACTAAATGCTTCAGGCCAGAACTATCCTCATGTCACCTTAGGATTCAGGAATGCAATATTAAATTATTTAAGCTGCCGTTTTTCATCATGATTTATAAAATATGACATAAAGTAAGACCTATATACTTAAAGGGGACTGGCAACATTGAAATGGCGTAGGCCATATGCAAATATGTACTTTTAGTAATTAAAGAATTGTACATTTAGTGGAAGTCATTGTTTGGGCTATGGGAGTCACTGACTGATTTAGTTGCTAAATGACCATACATTTTAATATGAAGTTTACTTTAAAATGGAAAAGAAAAATAATTCCTCTGTGCGATTACATTTTAAATAAGTTTTCCATAGCAAAGGTTTATTTACTGAAGGCTAGAAGAACAGATTAGAGTTTATGCAAACTTTCCACTGACAAGAACTTAACGCTTGAACTATTTGACTGACCGCACAACTTTGTCCTGTGCTTTGCAGACAAATATTACAGAGTGGATCTGAAGACGAAGAGAGTGGAGCGGGCCAGCCCTCCGTACCCGAGACCCATCGCCAAGTACTGGCTAGGCTGCTCAGACACAGTGGGGGCTGAGAGGAAATAGGTTGATAAGGAGTGACCAATGACGTCAAGTAGGGGAAATATAACAAAGTCATGGTTAACTACCAGACAGTGTGGGTGGACAGTAGACATATTGGAACATGTTAGCATGAAATTAACAATGATATCGCATAAAGGTGATTCTTTTCTCTAAAACAGCGACCGAGGGGCTTTGGTAGACTACAGGCCTATTCATACCTCACTGTCCCCTCACTAAGCCGATCCATCATAAAGCCCCCTCTCTGCTGTCAACGCCTCACTCACTGCTCCTATTGGATTCCTCCGACACAAAGTTCACCCGGTTGTCAGCAGTGCGTTGTGGACTTTGGACTTGCAATGTGACATATTTACATATTTGCTAATCAAGGGAGAAAAAACAGCGAAGGGAATTCGATTTTTTCCTTTTACATGTGGAGACGGGAGAAGCAGAAGTACAGGCCGTAATTTGAGTCATTGCTTTAGGATTCATGTGCTTACAAGTCCATGGGGTTAGAAGCCCCACAAAAGCTCTAAGCAATTAATCTTACTTTGATATTTTATAGAGAGAGACTTTTTTAATGATCAAACAGAAACGGCTACTGGAATGAGGGGTCTACACGGACCGGGCTCCTGATTGAGGAGCCCTCGAGGCTGACAGACATCAACACCGAGCCAAATATACATCCTTTTTCAATACATGCCACGTTTAAGAAGCAATATAAATGATGGGTCGTTTTTGAACCGTTATTTATTCAATAAAGGAACTTTTAACTTGCCACACCTTCCATGTTGCCTTTCTTAGTACATGCCCATATACGTGATGCTAAGTAATACATAATCATGCATAACAAAACATTATGTGGCCAGATTATGGTTTTATATGAACATCCAGTTTTGGTAAAGCTACATTTCCACAATTTAGAAAAACTGGTGCCCCTGGTTGGTTTCACATTTACATTTCATGTCTAGTCATAATGCCATGATGAGCAGGACTACTGCCAGCTGAAATGTAATATCTCAAGGTGTTGTTTCTGACAGACCACTTTCTCTCTTTGACACTTTCTGAATGTCTTTATATAAAGCAAATAAATCAATATTCGGACAGACAGTAAGGACTGAAACCTTAATTTCATCAGTCATTGTAGACCACCATCTTCCCCATGGCAGTTCTCGTAGTTGAAGTTATGAATGGTTGATCAGGACGTTGTCATAGTTATGAATGGTTGATCAGGACGTTGTCATAGTTATGAATGGTTGATCAGGACGTTGTCATAGTTATGAATGATTGATCATGACGTTGTCATAGTTATGAATGGTTGATCAGGACGTTGTCATAGTTATGAATGGTTGATCAGGACGTTGTCATAGTTATGAATGGTTGATCATGACGTTGTCATAGTTCTGAATGGTTGATCATGACGTTGTCATAGTTATGAATGGTTAATCATGACGTTGTCATAGTTCTGAATGGTTGATCATGTTGTCATAGTTCTGAATGGTTGATCATGACGTTGTCATAGTTATGAATGGTTGATCAGGACGTTGTCATAGTTATGAATGGTTGATCAGGACGTTGTCATAGTTATGAATGGTTGATCAGGACGTTGTCATAGTTATGAATGGTTGATCATGACGTTGTCATAGTTATGAATGGTTGATCATGACGTTGTCATAGTTCTGAATGGTTGATCATGACGTTGTCATAGTTCTGAATGATTGATCATGTTGTTGTCATAGTTCTGAATGGTTGATCATGACGTTGTCATAGTTATGAATGGTTGATCATGACGTTGTCATAGTTCTGAATGGTTGATCATGATGTTCTCATAGTTATGAATGGTTGATCATGATGTTCTCATAGTTATGAATGGTTGATCATGACGTTGTCATAGTTATGAATGGTTGATCATGACGTTGTCATAGTTATGAATGGTTGATCATGACGTTGTCATAGTTATGAATGGTTGATCATGATGTTCTCATAGTTATGAATGGTTGATCATGACGTTGTCATAGTTATGAATGGTTGATCATGATGTTCTCATAGTTAGGCTCTTCCACAGTAGCTGCCACCACGCCCTGGTTGGTGATGACCTCACTCAGACTGACAGCATCCGTCACTGTTAGGTAGGCGCTCTGTCCCGTCTCCTCCCTGACCTCTGACCCCACCGCCGACGCCAACCCCTCGGGCACGCTCTTCAAAATGGAGGACGACGGCCTCTTCAAAATGGCGCCCTCCGTCGGCGGTGTGGTGGGGGCCCCTGCCCCGGGCGAGCTGAGGGAGGTGTGCTTCCTCCGACTGGGCTTACGCATTTTAACCAGCTCCCCCGCGGGACCCCCCTGCTCCCACACGCTAGCCCGGGCTCCCAGCTTCCTCCTGGGGGGTTTAACTACGGCCTCGGCCCCCCTGGGTTTGGCTCGCCCCCCGTCCTGGTCCTTCTGTTTCTGGAGGCTGCCTAGCCGCCGTAGTATGGCCTGGACGGGGCCGCTGGAGCTGGGCTCCAGCTTAGAGACGGGCCTGCCTGTCTGCCCCACCGTCACGTACACGGTGGTGATCTTCTCCCCTGCCTCTCCACCACCAGGGGGCGCAGGCGTTAGGGAACACTTCCGCGAGGCGACGTTGGAGAAGGTGCGTCTTCGCCCAGCTGCCCCGGGCACCTGGAGGAGGGTGCGGGAGGAGGAGGAGGAGGAGGTGGTGGTGGTGGTGGAGGAGGTGGGGTGCGTCTCAGAGTCAGGGTCCCCAGCTTCACTGCTGGCTCCCAGGTTATCTTCCAACGCTCCACCACCAGCCCCCACCACCTCTTCCTCCACCTCTACCCCTCCACCCTCCCCCTCCTCCCCAGGGTTAGCCCCAGCTGCCTGGGCTTGGAGGGCAGAGAGCATGAGGACCCCCCAGGGGGGTTTGGGTTTGGTCCGCGGGGGTCCGGGGGCCGCGCCCAGGTCCTTGGCCGGGCTAAAGCGGGTGCCCTCGGCGAAGGAGACGGACGGCCGTTTGGACTTGGCGATGCTGGAGGTGCGAGGAATGGCGAAGGGCAGAGACATGTCGTCGCCGTGGAAACCAGAGGGGTCCAGGAACATGTTACATTTAGAGCTCATCTCCTGGAACTCCCCGCCCGCAATGGCAGGGATGTCTGACGAGAGGAGAGGAGAGGAGAGGGGTGGAGAGGAGAGGGGTGGAGAGGAGAGGGGTGGAGAGGAGAGGAGAGGAGAGGAGAGGAGAGGAGAGGGGAGGAGAGGACAGGAGAGGAGAGGAGAGGAGAGGAGAGGAGAGGAGAGGAGAGGAGAGGAGAGGAGAGGAGAGGGGTGGAGGGGAGGGGCGGGGAGTGGAGGGGAGGGGATGAGAGGAGAGGAGAGGGGAGAAAGATACACCATTATGTTCCCCACCAAATCCTGCATCTCTACCGGTGACCCTAAAGGTGAAAGGTCACGGTGGTACCTTCTCTTGGAGGAAGGCAGTACAAAGCCTCGCCCTCCTCTTCGTCGGTGTCAAAGGATGAGCCCTCCGTCATCCACCCAGAGGAGGGCGGCTCGATGAAGCTGTGGTTAAAGGTCAACTCAGGGTCATGGTGAGACACTGTGGAGAGGAGGACAGTTAACCTTTAGCACACTGACCTTTAGCCTTTGACCTTTAGCACGCTAACATTTAACCTTTAGCACACTAACATTTAACCTTTGACCTTTAGTACACTAACCTTTAGCACTCTGACCTTTAACCTTTAGCACACTAACCTTTAACCTGTAGCACACTGACCTTTAACCTTTAGCACACTAACCTTTAACCTTTGACCTTTAGGACACTAACCTTTGACCTTTAGCACAGTAACCAACCAACCAACAAAACAAAAATCTCATAGTTCATAGTTTGCCTTTATAAGACACGTTTCTGTATGGACTTTAGGTTAATATTGACTTATCGCCGTAGCGTACTGTATATTTTGAATACCTACAACAATTCCTTCCATGGAGCATGACGTATGCAATATGTTATTTGTCTTCAGGTATGTTGTATTATTATCCGAAATATTTCCAATTAAAGGGAAAAAACTTCATAACAAACTGTGTGCTAAAATGGAAAACCTTTAGTGCATATGGACTTCATATTAATATTGCCTTGTACAGTTGGAATATTATAATGGTTCTGTGTTTGTATGAACAGCAGAAGCTTAGTTATTGATGATATTACATTCGATTAGA
>CM030190.1:920100-1045100 GCA_017639675.1 Aplochiton taeniatus
ACATCACACTCTCACACACACACTCACACACACACACACACACACACACATCACACTCTCACACACACACACACACACACACACACACATCACACACACACACACACACCTTGGTCCGGTCCAGCCTGGATCACATCTCCAGCACTTCCCTGTTCTGGGATCACAGGCGTCCCCGATACGGCAACGCGGACACTTCTCTTGGCAACGGTCTCCGTGGTAACCGACGGGGCACAGCCGGTCACAGCGCGTGCCGTTCCATCCTGGCTCACAGGCTGAACACACACCGTCAACCGGAGAGCACGGCACTCCATCCTTACACCTACCACAACTAGAGGGAAGGGAGAATCCACGTCTTATATATCTACATTTCTATTTCAATATGCTTTATTGCCATTAAACACTCTACAGTAATTATTGCTAAAGCATTAAAGAATATAATACCAGTTTCTCTCTCTTTCCCTCTCTCACACAAACAGAGACTTACTTTAGGAGACAGCCGCTGCCATACTCCCCAGCACTGCAGGGTTCATTACAGAACGGCCCTTTGTACCCGGGCTGGCACACACACACTCCGCTGGCTGGCTCACACACACTGTGCGTCATGTCACAGTTACAGCGCCGGTCACAGGCCAGGCCCCACCAGCCTCCCTGGCACTCACACAGCCCCGTCCTCTGGTGGCACCCTGACACGTAGCAGCTGCAGCTCAGCCGGCACTTCTGCCCCCAGTGGCCACTTTGGCAACTGCAGCCACCCGTGGCCTGGTCGCACCAGGAGCCCACAGCGCCGCCCGTGGAGCACTGGCAGGGCTTGGCACAGGTGGGCGACCACCAGCCCTCCTCACAGCTGCAGTTCCCGTGGAGCGGGTGGCAGGTGCCGTGGCGGGTGCACTTGCAGGCGTGCTGGCAGAGGGGGCCCCAGCGGTTGGGGAAGCAGGTGCATTCGCCCGTGACCGGGTGGCAGCGCCCGTGTGGGTGGCATGGGCACCGTGCACGACAGTCCGGAGACCAGAACTCTGGAGGGCATTCTGGGAGGGAGACCAACCATTAGTAGTCCTGGATTATGTCTGGGTGTGTTCTCAGACATCTTGTCTTCCTAATAATAAGTAAGCCAAACTGTAGTGGAGCCAGCAGAGCCAGGTACTGATCCAGTCTGCTGGCTCACCATGTGACTGAGTGGATGGCTGCATCCGGGTTCACCTCTGTGTTGACTTACGTGTCGTACAGTGTGCTCCGTAGTAACCTGACGGACAGCGACACACGCCGGGAAACACACACAGCTCCCCCTCCTGGCAGCTCCGCTCCCCCTCACACACCGCTACACAAAGACAAAGCAGGGACGCCCCAAAGGCCAAATGAAACGTACACTCCCTTTAATCACTGTAATAAATGTAGGAGCATTTGTTAGAATCTTTAGCTAAGAGACGTATGTGTAGAGCACTTGATATAATAATAATATCATATTTGACTCAGACATACGTGTGGAGCGTTTGTTATGATAATAATAATAATATCTTAGCATCAGATGTAATTGTATGGCTTATTAAAATAATAATATAATATAATATATTAATAATATAAAATATCATAATAATGGAATATTAGATATGTGTGTGGTTTATAATAATAATAATAATTATAATAATAATAATAATAATATTTGATGTACGTGTGTGGTTTATTATAATAATAATATAATCTTAGACATACGTGTGGAGCACTCCTGTCCTAGTTGTCTCCATCCAGTACAGCAGACTGAGGAGGAGGGGTCTCTGTAAACACATTACAACATTCAAACACATTCAAACTGACTGATACTGGGATAACACAGCATATTATATTATATATTGATACTATAGTTGGTTGGTGATAGGAACCGAAACATTTTAGTGGTAAGTAAAGAGTTCTAGGTACGTGAGATCCTGGCAGACATTCCTCCCATTGGGATCCAGTGTCTGAGTGAAGCAGAGGGAGCAGCAGAGCAGGATTCCCAGACTGGTCAGGATGGGATTGGGATTGGGAACCATCTCTACTCCTGGAAGTTAAAAATCGCCTGAAACAAGTCCGGTTTGTCTGTCCAGTCCCTGACGAGTTTTGTTATTAATCCTTATGTGATATTATTTTACGTCGTCCTCTCTTCCAAGTCCATCTTGGGACACTCGAAAAAGGATCTTCTCTCGTCGTCCACCATTTCCAGAGACATTTCTTCTCTTGTCTAAGTTGTGCCACAGACTGGTCACTGGGGTTTCCTCTGCCTGTTTCCTGTGGAAGTGAGAACCTCTTCCTCCTATTCAACCAGCCACTGGCCTTTAGAACTACACACACACACACACACACACACACACAGCTCTAACACAGTACACACACACACACACACACAGTACACACACACACACACAGCTCTAACACAGTACACACACACACACACACACACACACACACACAGCTCTAACACAGTACACACACACACACACACACACAGTTCTAACACAGTACACACACACACACAGCTCAAACACAGATACTGCACAACATGGACAGACACCCCCCTCCCTACTGACACACACCCACACCTCAAACTTTCTATTACACATTAAAAAAACAAAGCCTTAGTAAGTTCAAATGTTTATTTGTTTTTTACACAGCCACAAGGCCTCTCATTTAAAAATAGTCATGCTTACAAAAATAAAATGTAAATAGTGTTGTAGGAAAATATGGTTATAGTGACCCATACAATGGGACGGCATTGCTTTGCATGCCAGACACGTACCACTCTCTCGGTGTACCAGTGACGTTGGGTTTTCAATGGGGGATAAGGGGAATCACCACGGCCATTTTGAACAGCCTACGGTCTTTAAGATAGATGGAGGTGTAAGGGTAATCAGCCATTATGAAGAGCCTATGGTCTTTAAGATAGATGGAGGTGTAAGGGGAATCAGCCATTTTGAAGAGCCTATGGTCTTTAAGATAGATGGAGGTGTAAGGGTAATCAGCCATTTTGAAGAGCCTACAGTCTTTAAGATAGATGGAGGTGTAAGGGTAATCAGCCATTTTGAAGGGCCTATGGTCTTTAAGATAGATGGAGGTGTAAGGGTAATCAGCCATTTTGAAGGGCCTGTTTCCATTGACCATCCTTCAGACGCTTCTGTTTTTGCTTTGTCATTATGGGGTATCGTGCACACATTTACGAGGGGGAAAAATATATATATTATCCATTTTAGAATAAGGCTGTAACGTAATAAAGTGTGTAAAAAGTGAAGGGGTCTGAATACTTTCTGAATGTGCTGTATAAACACAGCTATGTTCTTTAGAATACATTCAGGGAGAAGACAGTGTTTTCACAAATACAGACGGATATACTGGCAAGTATAGCAAAAACTCTTCACAAATGGCTTGATGGTTGAGTACATTAGGTTGAGGAAATAGTTTAAAATGCAAGAAAATAACCAAAAACTAAAAACGAAATGCTTGATTTTAATAAACCAACAGTTGTTAATACGATCAATGCCCCCTTGTGGCACATAGGCGTAACTGTAGTTATTATTCAAGCTAAAAACACTTCTTGATTTTATCTTTGGCTTAAAATGTATTTGAACATTTACAAAGAATTTCTTTATGTATACAAAACATTATTTTTTTTTATTCTGTTTTATAGACTCAATGCCATATACTTGTAGAATCCCATATATTAAAATTAAAAGGATACTGTATTTGTGTGAACAAATACTTACAAAAATGAAATTATCCGCGTGACAAATGATCCCTCTTATTCTGCAACTAATGTTAATTAAGTAAAAGTGTATTTTTTTCACTGTGTCAAACCATTCCTGAGAAAAACAGACCAGTGATGAAGCAACACTGAGGAACTGAGCAACTGCACACAATCCCATTCCCCTGACAACCCTCTTCACAAATAACCACTTCACCCTCCCAAAAAGAGTAGGTTCTTTTTTTTTCTTGCCAGGGTGACATCTGTGGGGTTGTCAGGACGATGCCTGTGGGGTTGTTGGGGCGCTGCCTGTGGGGTTGTCAGGGCGACCGTGTTGGTTGGTTGTCAGCGGAGTTCCCTGCGTCTTCAGGGACGATGATCTCCCAGGAGGAGGTGGCGTTGGGGACGTGGGAGGGGCTTTGCCCGCTGCTGCTACCACTGCCTGAACGAGTCAGAAAGCCAAAGCTGCAGAGGAGTAGATATCACAGGTCTGGAGTCAGATTAAGGATGGAGTTACAAAGCCAAAGCTGCAGAGGAGGAGATATCACAGGTCTGGAGTCAGATTAAGGATGGAGTTACAAAGCCAAAGCTGCAGAGGAGGAGATATCACAGGTCTGGAGTCAGATTAAGGATGGAGTTACAAAGCCAAAGCTGCAGAGGAGATATCACAGGTCTGGAGTCAGATTAAGGATGGAGTTACAAAGCCAAAGCTGCAGAGGAGGAGATATCACAGGTCTGGAGTCAGATTAAGGATGGAGTTACAAAGCCAAAGCTGCAAAGGAAGAGATATCACAGGTCTGGAGTCAGATTAAGGATGGAGTGCTGCAGTTTAACTAAAGACCATCGGAGCTCAAACAGACCCCAGGTCAGGATGAAAGTCCTTGGTAAGTGCTGACCTTTTACTGAAGATGTGTAATGTGTTTATTAGAATAGTCATATTTTAATTACTTTGTAATTTAATCATCTATCTAGAAATATGAAAATTCTCTCTATCCCTGTGAATATTTTACATTGGTTTTAAAGGCACATTGGATTTATAATGGTGTTCTAATCCTAAATTAGCCCCATTGAAGAGTTGAGAGCAATATTTTGAAACATCACAGCAAAATATTTTTTTCTCCTGGCAGACCAGGACTTACTAGGCATTAAAACCAACCAGAAGTTATCATCTTACATTCAGAGCCAATCAAAAGCCTTGGTGTATGAGGAGTCAAATTGAATTTAAAATCCTACTTCATCCCCCATGTGATAATCCAGCCCAAATGTCTTAGTTCCTCTGTAAATATTTTGCCATATGTTAGGATGTATTAGTGATAGGAGTGATTAGGTGATATGACGTTAAAGTATTTCTTGCAGGTGTCACCAGTAATCTCAACAGTAAGTCAAATAAGCTCCAGGTGTAATAGAGAATGACTGCTGGCCAGAGATGCAGGTGTTTACAGGGTTCATCAAAGCAGACTCACAGGTTTCTGATGCGAGATTCAGCCGGCTTCACCTCAGCGCTGTCTGTCTCTGTCTCTGCTTCTTTCCTCTCCTCTTCATCACTGTTCAACGCACAAAAGAGTGAGCTCAGCACACCATGAAGGGCTTCATAACACTATAAAGGGGTGTGTGTGTGTGTGTGTGTGTGTGTGTGTGTGTGTGTGTGTGTGTGTCCGACCTGCTACAGTCACCCACGGGGATCCCGAGCATCTTAGCCTTGATGAGCGTCCTCTGTTTCTTAATGGTGGAGCGAACCGCTTCTAACAAGAAGCCTGGACACCTCTCATCATTCAGGATCTCTCTGTGGGAAAAACACACACACACACACACACCCACAAACGTCACACACACACATAAAGGTATGACAAACACACAAACACACACACACACACACACACACACACACACACACAGACAGACAGACAGACAGACACAGACACAGACACAGACACAGACACAGACACAGACACAGACACAGACACAGTGCTTTCAGGGGTCAGGGGTTAGGGTTGGGGTTAATAGTAAGACCACCCTACCTCTGGTAGTATGCTAGCTCCTCCTGCACCAGGAACAGGTTGGCTTTGAGCTCGTTCCGCTCAAACAGAATCTCCCTGACCTCCTGCTTGGTGAAGCAGGGCCTGTTAGGGTCCTTCAGGTCAACCACCATCTTATCAGTCAGGTCCAGCTCTGAGGGACCGGGAACGCTCTGGAGGAGAGGAGGAGGTGGGTTACCTTCAGGATGTTTAGGGATTGGTCACTCAAAGGAGGAGAGGAGGAGGTGGGTTAGCCTTCAGGATGTTTAGGGATTGGTCACTCAAAGGAGGAGAGGAGGAGGTGGGTTAGCCTTCAGGATGTTTAGGGATTGGTCCAGGGCATGAGGAAAGCAGAGCCTTTCATTTGGTTTCACCAACCAGTATTAATATAAGTTAATATCATATATAATATTATCACAGAGGGGAGAAAGCAGTGACTGTCATTTTGACAACTAGAATTGTAACCGCGCTCAAAGGACAGACAGACATGATGCTACATGTTGACCTGTGTGTTCCTACATGTTGACCTGGGTGTTCCTACATGTTGACCTGGGTGTTCCTACATGTTGACTGTGTGTTCCTACATGTTGACCTGTGTGTTCCTACATGTTGACCTGTGTGTTCCTACATGTTGACCTGTGTGTTCCTACATGTTGACCTGGGTGTTCCTACATGTTGACCTGGGTGTTCCTACATGTTGACCTGGGTGTTCCTACATGTTGACCTGGGTGTTCCTACATGTTGACCTGGGTGTTCCTACATGTTGACCTGTGTGTTCCTACATGTTGACCTGTGTGTTCCTACATGTTGACCTGTGTGTTCCTACATGTTGACCTGGGTGTTCCTACATGTTGACCTGGGTGTTCCTACATGTTGACCTGTGTGTTCCTACATGTTGACCTGTGTGTTCCTACATGTTGACCTGTGTGTTCCTACATGTTGACCTGGGTGTTCCTACATGTTGACCTGTGTGTTCCTACATGTTGACCTGGGTGTTCCTACATGTTGACCTGGGTGTTCCTACATGTTGACCTGTGTGTTCCTACATGTTGACCTGGGTGTTCCTACATGTTGACCTGGGTGTTCCTACATGTTGACCTGTGTGTTCCTACATGTTGACCTGTGTGTTCCTACATGTTGACCTGTGTGTTCCTACATGTTGACCTGGGTGTTCCTACATGTTGACCTGGGTGTTCCTACATGTTGACCTGTGTGTTCCTACATGTTGACCTGTGTGTTCCTACATGTTGACCTGTGTGTTCCTACATGTTGACCTGGGTGTTCCTACATGTTGACCTGTGTGTTCCTACATGTTGACCTGGGTGTTCCTACATGTTGACCTGGGTGTTCCTACATGTTGACCTGTGTGTTCCTACATGTTGACCTGTGTGTTCCTACATGTTGACCTGTGTGTTCCTACATGTTGACCTGTGTGTTCCTACATGTTGACCTGGGTGTTCCTACATGTTGACCTGGGTGTTCCTACATGTTGACCTGGGTGTTCCTACATGTTGACCTGGGTGTTCCTACATGTTGACCTGGGTGTTCCTACATGTTGACCTGGGTGTTCCTACATGTTGACCTGGGTGTTCCTACATGTTGACCTGGGTGTTCCTACATGTTGACCTGGGTGTTCCTACATGTTGACCTGGCTGTTCCTACATGTTCTCCTGGGTGTTCCTACATGTTGACCTGGGTGTTCCTACATGTTGACCTGGGTGTTCTTTAACACAACCATAAGTCTGCTACGTGTTGATCTGGCTGTTCCTTAACACAACCATAAGTCTGCTACATGTTGATCTGGCTGTTCCTTAACACAACCATACATTTGTTACATGTTGATCTGGCTGTTCCTTAACACAACCAGAAGTTTGCTACATCGCTTTAGGTCTCCAACATCCCTCTTGTCAGGAAATATTGAAATCAACATTGTTCATGCACCCTATACACTCCAGACACACCCTAACACGCTGCACACACAACCTAACACACACACACACACACACACACAACCTAACACACTGCACACACAACCTAACACACTGCACACACAACCTAACACGCTGCACACACACCCTAACACGCTGCACACACAACCTAACACACTGCACACACAACCTAACACACACACACACACACACACACACACACACACACACACACACAGCCTTCTTACCACTTCGTTGGTTTTCTCCAGCTGCTGGCTGAGGCGTTGGATCTCTTTGTGTTTCTCCCGTAGGTCTGCCTCCATGTCAGCCTTCCTCTCCACTGCATTCTTCAGCTGGGTCTGGAGGACGCTCTGCTTGTGTCTCAGCTCCCCATTCATCTTCATGAAGCGCTCCAACTGCTCCTGGAGCTACAACACACACACAGAGGATGACACACACACACTCTACAACGCACACACACACACGCTCTATAGAGCACACCAAAACACACACACACGCACACACACACACACACACACACACACACACACACACACTAACATACAGAGGATGAATCACACACTGTACAAAGCAGAATTAAACAAGAATAACACACACAACCCCCCCCCCCCCCCCCCCCCCCCCCCTCCCCCCAGACGTCTACCAACTGCTAAGGCCATACATGTTAATTCAGTCATGTTACTATAGAGAGCCAGCCAGCTCAATGGTGCGACACATAGGGACTCTGTCTGCCAGAGTAGAAAAAGACTGTCACATGGAGGAAACCATATTACCCACGCTCTGGGAGATAATAGTGCTATTATGTAAGGAGGACCCCCCCCCCCCCCTCTGCTAAGCAGACAGTTTAACCTATAGAAAGTAATGCTGTCTTAGCATTAGCATGGCTGCTAAGCCTTCCTTAAGTCACATTGCCTTAAGGTTTAAAAAGCCCCCACAAAGCAACACGCCCTAGTTGAATTATTTTAATGGGAGAGTTGGGCCTCGGCCCAGACATGTCCTCTCTCCAAGGCGTGGCTCGAGTCATAACCATGACGATTATGTGAGCAATCTCCCAGGATATGCTGACAGACAAATAGTTGCTCTTTATTGTCCTATCACAGGAGAACGATGAGTGGCAGATCACTCGGTGTCGTGTGTTTCTATTGGCTGACCTTGAGAGCTTGGATAGTCAGTAGCTGCGTAGGTGGTATGATGTGTGATGAGCATGAGGGGAAACACTGAGCCAAACTATCAAATAAGTGAGGGCAAACACTGAGCCAAACTATCAAATAAGTGAGGGCAAACACTGAGTCAAACTACTACAAAATAAGTGAGGGCAAACACTGAGCCAAACTACTACAAAATAAGTGAGGGCAAACACTGAGTCAAACTACAACACTGTGCACCTGTATGAAATTATGTTCTGGGTGTACAGAATCATGTGCACCATACACCAGTAAATATGTGCAAGTGTGCGTGTGTGTGTCCGGCTGTGTACCAGAGTGTGCATGTGACTGCGTGTCTGTGACTGTGTGTGTGTGTGTGTCTGGTTGTGTACCAGAGTGTGTATGTGACTGCGTGTCTGTGACTGTGTGTGTGTGTGTGTCCGGTTGTGTACCAGAGTGTGTATGTGACTGCGTGTCTGTGACTGTGTGTGTGTGTGTGTCCGGTTGTGTACCAGAGTGTGTATGTGACTGCGTGTCTGTGACTGTGTGTGTGTGTGTGTGTGTGTGTGTGTGTGTGGGCTCTTACCGCTTCGACCTCTTTGGCTGCGCTGGCTATCTCCTGGACCTTGGCCCTCAGCTCATCTCTCTGTCTGTCAACCACCTCCTTCAGTCTGAGCATCACCTCCCGCTCCTGACGCTGGACACGGTCTGGCAGGGACCACAACAACCAATCAACAGCTTTACTTTATGAATCTCTGTAGCAGCGAGGTGAACCACAGCACCAACTACCACCACTGCCGACAACTCTATTCTTTACATCACTATTCTACTATGGTTTCTTAAATGGACCGACTATATGACTAACTGATTTAGTATGAGCATAGTATATGATTTATTTATAACTTAGAATAAGCAATGTACCCGAATAATGTTTAACAGAAGTAGCAGAGGTCAGAGGTCAGAGGTAAAATGACTGAAGGATAACATTGTGATGGCCGATCAATGCTCATTGGTCATTGCGGTGGTAGATCAATGCTCATTGGTCAGTGTAATGGCCGATCAATGCTCATTGGTCAATGTGATGGCAGATCAACACTCATTATTGGTCATTGAGAAACATCAGGCCATTGGTCTGCCATGTGGTTCAATATTGTCACAACTAGGACTTAAAGAACGCTGATGATCAGAGGTTGTGGCCAACATTAAAACAACTCCTTAAGTCAACACCAAATGAATGAACTATTTGCCAGTCAGAATTATCTGAATAATTTGTGATGACACTAAAAGGTTTTAAAATAACTCACAAATCTGTCTCTACACCAAAATAGTGCCAATCCTTTCACCTTTAGCGTCAAGCATCAGTGACAGCTGACAGACAAGAGGACCAGTCCAAGCAGCTCAGGGAGAGGTAGATTGAGGTCACAGTGGATTACCCTTAGTGACACAGGCACATTGGAGAACTCTGGTCTAACCCTAATAGTGTGTCAATGACACAATCACTTCACTGACTCTACAATGAATACACACATTGGACACAATTATAGTCTCAAGTAGAATTTGAGCTTCTATTTCTAATATAAAGAACCAATTTTTTATACCCTCCAAAGATACTTATGTAACTGGCGATGAGTCATGCTAAATTTTGCTGTGGCCTTTAGCTACTATTAGCTTTTAGAGTCTGATGGTAGGGAAAACTGCAGGATGAAAAGTATTCAGATCAGTTCACTTTCACAGGCCTGAAAAACCAATGTACCACAGCTATTAACTACACCATGATTGAGTTGTAATAGGCATGATCAGATTATTCTTGAATGTTCTGAGAGAACTAACATCATTGAAGAAACAGGAGGCAGCTTAAGGCTTTCACTTTCTCTTGACGTAAGTTTCTTTTTTAAGGAAATGAGAATTAGACTACTTCAAACCGGCTAACAGAGAGAAACCTAGAAGCATACATGTAATTACAGCAATAGAATTACAACATGACTGTGTACTTTGTACTAAACCCCAAAACGATATAATATAATTGTCCACTTAGGCACAGTAACGGCTGCAAGACACCGTTAGCCTACAGAGTCTGGAGCGTAGGACCCACGTAAAATCTATCTACCTCAGGAAATAACTAACTGAACTGAAAATGAATGAATTTCACATTTCAATTGAAATGAATCTAGTTTCACACAGGCCACATGAACCCAGGCTAATTTTACATTTTCTTATTTATAGCTTTTTTTTTTTTTTATTCTGGCAGAATCGTAAGTTACAGTGGGTCAGTCATAGGTTAGCCATAAAAACTTCTTCACTTTTTTACCTAACTGTACCTCTGACCCTTGCATGGTCACTTCCTAAATAAATCCCTTCACTCTGAAGTTGTGTTTCCCCCATTACCACACGATGACTGAGTCAGCACAGCAGTGCCATTCTCATGGCTGATGTTACTCTTGAGAAAATAACAGTGGTTACTTCTTCAAATGAACAACTTACAGGCCTAGTACCCAGTGTCTGATTCGTAACAAAAACAAAAAAAATGTATGCTTACTCTACTGCCATTAACAACACTGCTTAACCATAAACCATTCGTATCATGCAGCTTGTAGATTTATGTGAGATAGATTCTACTAGTATAATATAGAGTTTGAAACAGACCTTCCTGTGCATGGCTGATTCTACTAGTATGATAATGAGTTTGAAACATACCTTCCTGTGCATGGCTGATTCTACTAGTATAATATAGAGCTTGAAACAGACCTTCCTGTGCATGGCTGATTCTACTAGTATAATACAGAGTTTGAAACAGACCTTCCTGTGCATGGCTGATTCTACTAGTATGATAATGAGTTTGAAACAGACCTTCCTGTGCATGGCTGATTCTACTAGTATAATATAGAGTTTGAAACATACCTTCCTGTGCATGGCTGATTCTACTAGTATGATACAGAGTTTGAAACAGGCCTTCCTGTGCATGGCTGATTCTACTAGTATAATATAGAGTTTGAAACAGGCCTTCCTGTGCATGGCTGATTCTACTAGTATGATACAGAGTTTGAAACAGGCCTTCCTGTGCATGGCTGATTCTACTAGTATGATACAGAGTTTGAAACAGGCCTTCCTGTGCATGGCTGATTCTACTAGTATAATATAGAGTTTGAAACAGACCTTCCTGTGCATGGCTGATTCTACTAGTATGATACAGAGTTTGAAACAGGCCTTCCTGTGCATGGCTGATTCTACTAGTATAATATAGAGTTTGAAACAGGCCTTCCTGTGTATGGATGATTCTACTAGTATAATACAGAGTTTGAAACAGACCTTCCTGTGCATGGCTGATTCTACTAGTATGATAATGAGTTTGAAACAGACCTTCCTGTGCATGACTGCCCCTCAGGCGATCCTGCAGGTCCTTGTTATCCTCCTGTAACTGCTGGACCTGGCTCTGCAGCTCCTCACACCTCCTCCTCCACTGCTCCTCCTTCTGCTTCACCTCCTGCTCAGATGGGAGGAGAGAGAGACGTCTAAAGGAGGTGCAGTCTCCCAACCACTGACCCTAACCTAACTCTAACCCTAGAAGAGGGATTCAGAAACTCATGATGACCTCAAGAGGCTGTTGTGCCTTTTGCCAGGCTGCAAATACGAATTTGTTCTCAATGACTTGCCTGGTTAAATAAAGGTTACATAAAAATACAAATTAAAAGACTGAGAGTGAATCAACTTCCAGGAAAACCCCAAACTTTTCCATTTGGGTAGTAACTAGATATTACAGAGTAAACTGAAAGGGGTCCATTTAGTTAAGAGGGTGTTTTAACCCAACTAGTGATTATAAAGGGTTCACACTGGGAACCATGTGACCAGGACAAGCCTCTGTTTATATAGAACCGGACTCAACAACACATTCTATGGGTATGACTCTGTGGTGTGTGTGTGTGTGTGTGTGTGTGTGTGTGTGTGTGTGTGTGCATTCTTTTCATTGTCAAGAGTTATCAACAGGATTTCTAAAATCCCAACAGGACAGGAACTGATGGGAACTTCATCACTCTTAAGTTATTATTCTGATTTTGACCCTTCTCTCAAATGGATTGGAAGTCAGATAGGTCACAGAGGCATAGTGTGTGTGTGTGTGTGTGTGTGTGTGTGTGTAGTGAATTGGGTATTAAACAAAGTAAGATGAGACATCGATTACTTTGCAATATAGTGTGACTACTACCAAGAGATGGTTAACTTTATTCACAGCTGCATGTGCAAATGGCCACATAGCTGCAACATGTCAAGAAGGTCCTACAGTCAAATCTGTATTGGCACCAGGTAAATCATATATTAATAGCAAGGCAAGGTAGCCAAAAGTAGTCAAGTCTTTTTTTGATTAAACTCTTGGTCCACAAAGCAGACCTACCAAAGATTATACCGTTATATAATGCATTAAAATAGCCACTGCGAGTGCCTACGATAGCAGTGGCATGTCGTTGACTATGGACATCTATACAGACTTTAAGTCACCGTCCAAATGTTAAAACGAGACGAGGACCAGTGTGGTTATTATTTGATAGAAACGTAAACACGTAGGTTAATTAACACATACGTCAAGTTCAACATTGTATCGATTGAGCCTAAATATAACATCAGGCTACTTTGTGGCACTGGCCACACTGCATTGGTCACGTCAATATACTTAGAATGTAAGGTTATTTTGCCCGTTTACAGAGACAGTAAAGGGATTACTATCCACCATGTTGTTCACTCACTCGCATTTCGTTATTTGTAGTGACATCTTCGCTTTCTTTTACAGCACGTTTCTTTTGTTGTTGTATCTGTAGCGTTTCAAAAGTTTTTAGCAATTCTTCTTCCCTCAATTTATGGGCATGGTTTCTTGAAGCAAAATTCTCCAACAGCTCGAGAACTTTGACTATTTTGGGCACAAGTCCTACCGCACTTTCTTTGCCATAGCAATCAATAAGTTTTTCCACTTCAGAGCCAATCAATTTAGCGATTTCATAAATATCATCCACGGTTAAGGCAGAACATGTCCTCTCGAAACATCCGTCAACCTTTTTAACTTCTAGTTGTCGCTCATGTGTGTCACCATTTCTCTCCATTTCTGCAGGGCGCAAGTGTTACAATCGAAACCGCGAAGAAGCGAAAGAAAGACCGTCTTCAGCAAGACATGGAAATTTGCCTAAACATTACTGAGTAAAAACAAAACGCGATCAAAATTCTAAGTAAAAATATATTAATTGTAAGTATTTCACATACACAACGATACTTGAATTGATCTTAATCACAGTGATGAGTCTAGCTGAGGTGCGTCCCAATCTACACGTTCGCACTTGACGGTCTCCAGAGCAACGTCATACATTTTGGCAATGCCAGAACAGAAACGCTAGCCCCCAACAAATAAAAGAACATCGAGTACAATTACTGTGTAGCCCAAGCGAATACACTGTCTATGGACTACGGGGAATCTATGCCTAGCTTATTTACTGCCCGAGAACCCTCCTACTTTTCTGACCAATATAATTCGAGTACCACCATTACGAAGGCCTATAACGAGCCTGCCAACTCAGGCGCGTAGTAATGTGTGAGATAGAGCATGCAAACTGAATTTCGTCCTAAAGGCAAGACAAGAGAGACCGTTGCAAAAAAACAAGAATCAAATTAATGCACATATACATTATGGTCTTAAGTAATCAGAATCGTAATAGTAAACAAAATACGAAAGAAAAGTGATGGTAACTAGACAAATGGTATTACACAACAAAACCATCACAAATGAACTTGACCTAAAGGGTGCCTATTATATACAAATAGAAAAACTGACAGAATACCATAAGACATCATTATTAATAAAATTGTAGATCTTTATTTAACCCCCCAAATACACTGACACAAGTGATGCACAACATAGCAGGTGGGTATGGAATTCTTTAGTAAAAAATAAAAACTAAGCAAAACAAAAAAAGACCTGTTCAAACTATACTCCTTTGAAGGGGAAGAAGAGCCATATGATTCATCCTTTTGAAGACTGGTTCAAAATAAAACACTACATACTATCACACTTATACACAGCCATAAATCAAACACAGAAATGAATTCAACTGTAAATGCCTTAAACATACAGATAAGCCAAATACAGAGATGGAGTTCACATCGGGAAAGGGGGACGTCAGAGAAACTAACGGTGGACTAAAAGGCGCTCCTAGACACAAGTATAAAAATGCCGCCCTCATCTGCAACTTGAGCAGTAACCTGAACTTCGTCGAAATATTACACAAGGTCATTGCTAGTCTGGCCCAGCTTGGAAACGGCCCAGGTAGAAATATACCTGGTCTACTAAAGCAAACTCAACGTCAGAATGATGGTGGACCGTCCCGGCCTCTCAGCCATACATGTCCTCCCGGTCGGCGTTGTAGATCTCGCCCTCCTGCAGCGAGGCGAAGTTCAGGAAGTGCGAGGGTCGGTGGACCTCATGATAGAACTCCTTGGGGTTGGACAGCTGGAGGTCATACTTCATGTTGGGGTCATGGCGGACGCCTGGAGAATGGGAGGCAAATGTGCTAATTAATTCATTGCAATTAAACTATAATATAATTATATTATAACTATTATATAATTACATGGTCAAGGGTATAGGTACTTTGTTTTTACATTCCTTTTGAGTAGTAGTAGAATGATATTTAGAAATATTTTATCCACCTTTTCATAAACACAATTGCAATAAAATACAATTTAAGTTAAAATAATATTTGCAATAATTGTAATTTAAAAGGTCTTGAAGTGGAGTCACCTTTGGACCTTTGATAAAACTATAGACAATTTCACATTTAACCACTTTGGTTAAACTGCCATTAGCTTATTATAGAATGTATTCTCATCGAGGTGAACACAGTAAATGTAATCTCCAATCGAAGACCACGGTTCAATGGTGAAATTGAACCTGAACAGCGCTTTGCTTTGACCGTGTCACTCTGACCATCATGCCCAGACAAATAAGCCAACGCAAGTGATACAAGGTCCATCTAGATTGCTACTGACCCATGAAATTGTAGTTCCAGGAGACCTGCCCTGGCACCATGAAGAAGCCTAGGAAGCGATCGGAGAGGAGCATCTGGACCCGCTCGTAGTGAGAGGGCAGGTAACCTTTGGGGTTGTTGCCCTTGTCCGTGTTCTGACGGCCCCACTCGTACCCGCTGGGGGTCAGCTTATAGGCCGTCAGGGTGCAGGAGCCTGGGGTGAAGCTGAAACAACAATGAATATAGTGTTAAACATGAGGCTATGCTGATTAGACAGTCAAAAGCTTCTTTTGGAAACCTCCATATTGAAAGTTTGCTTAGTACGAGTGAGGCTAACCATTTGATTTGATTGCATCAGGCTTTGCTTTCAGCTGGATTGACAGTTAAAGCTTGCTGGAAATGTCAGACAATAAAAAAACTAAGCTTTGATTTGTGGATGTCTGCACAAGTGTATGAACTAAACTATTGATTTGATTTTCACTTCTGGCTTAGAGATAGGAGGCATACAAACACAAATATTGATCCACATGTCTATGCTAGTGTCACGCCTAAAGGCTAATGCAATGGCTGACTGTCAATGGCCGCTCCACAGGCTCTTTAAATAGAGATGTCAAGGTAAATATATTTTAAAGACGTTAGTTGGTTTCATTGTACTACAGAGCTGGGCCTTAACATTACTTGCTTGTGTGCTGGTCAAAGTGTACTTCAGAAACTACAACCATCTCTAGCTGAGTGCAGTGTAGAGCTATAAGCCAGACAGGGGATTAGGGTCCTACCTGCCTACCTGAGGTCAGTGTAGCGCTGTGTTTAGGGTCCTTCCTGAGGTCAGTGTAGAGCTATTCCCCCGGGGGGTAAGGGTCCTACCTGCCTAGCTGAGGTCAGTGTGGCGCTATGTTTAGGGTCCTTCCTGAGGTCAGTGTAGAGCTATTCCCCCGGGGGGTAAGGGTCCTAGCTGAGGTCAGAGGTCACCTACCTGCAGGTGATGATGATGGTCTTCTCTCCATCCCAGGCGGGGTTGTCGGCCATGATCTTGGCGTGTGTGGTCACGTCCTGAGGGGACAGCTGAGGAGACTCGTTGGGCTGAGTGTGGATCCAGCCCAGGGGCTCCATTTCCTGTTCGGAGGAGAGAGAGAGAGGGACAGAGAGGGGGGAGAGAGGGAGAGATGGGAGGGGGTTAGATAATCCACTGGGGTGATAGTGATGTTGGCCGTTCCTATCAGAGTATGGATTCTTCTTCATTTTTTCACACAGGAAGTCATTTGTGTCAGTTTCTTTTTTTTTAATCTGTTTGTGGATAACACTTGATTTAGCTCTGTACTCAGCGTGTCGCTAATGAAAGGGTGTGTGCGTGTCTAACCTTCAGGTACTCGTGGCCGGGCAGCTGGTTGGGCAGGTGGACCGTCTGATGTGTCCCCCACTGGGGTACCATGACGATACAGCGGATCTCCTTCACCTGGGGGTTGTCAGGGGGACTGGTGCCATACAGGTAACCAGCAATCTGTTGGACATGGACACACACACACTCATTAGCTACAGAAGCTAAACAATACCTTGCTTTATCAAGCTTATTTATGTACTTAACACCTTAAACTAATTTATATAATAGACATTGTATTATAACAAGCAAATGTTATCTAGGGTGCCACTACTTTTCAGAACGGGGCAAAACAATTTGAAGCCTGCCAACACCACTGATATGTTTTTGAGGCACAATGTTTTCTTGATTGTAAACATCATTATTACACAGGTGTAAGTTCTAAACTAAACAGTTGAATGTGATGTTGGGCCTGACACTGACCTGGGCTCTGAGGTCAGAGATGCAGATGAACTTCTTGAGCACGTTCTTGGGCAGGATGTAGGTGTAGCCTGTCTCCTTGATGTCGTCTGAAGATACGTAGATGTGGTTGGTCCTCAGGTGGAGGTTGGCGGCAGAGATGGCCCTGAAGAGAAAACAAGAAAAACCTTCAATGCATTTCACGTCTTTGGCATGTATTAGCGATCGTTAATAACAGGCCTTTGTGATTCTGTTTAGACGTAATAAAAAAACAATTCTAATATTACTTTGTTTAAAAATAAATAAATAAATAAATAAAAAGAAGTCTTGATTGGTGCTGACAGATGGGATTGAAAAAACCCTGTTATTGTGTGATGGGGTAGTGTGTGTGTGTGTGTCGTACCGGACCCTCCACTCGGTCTTGGAGGAGAAGGTCTGGGTCTCGTAGTTGGAGGTGGTGGAGGTGATGATCTCGTCCCCGTGCTTGTTGACGGTGCGGGTCTGGGTGGCTGTCAGCTGGGACTGCTCTTTGGTCTGCTTCTCGATCTCAGCGATCTGCTGGCGCTGCTGGGACGGAGCGGAGATCTCCATGCCCAGGATGATGTCACGGATCTCAGACTGGGTCAGGGAGGCCACGTTCACGCTGGAGGGGGAGAGGTTAAAGGTCAGGGGTCACAGTAGGCAGTGAGGGTCGAGTACGCTCCCAACAATTCCACTGTGAGCTGGAAATACATTCCCTTGATGGTATTGAAGTCGGTAAAAAGTTCACTAAGCTAAATGATTCTATTTGATTGTTGGCATTGTAAGATTCAGAAAGTGTAAAATAAAACAGGTTTGTCTAGATTCTCAAGCACTATGGAGACTAACATCTTACACTACCAGACTGTCCTTTGAGGATGTCTTAGTTTCAGTTTCCATCACACTCCACTGGTGTGCACACACACACACACACACACACACACCACCGTTCCCCGGTACACACACTGTTCCCCCAGTGTACACACACACACACACACCCCCGCTCCCCGGTCCTCACTTGTTCTTCTTGCCGTAGTCTGCCAGGATGAGGTCTTTGAGCTGCACCTCCACCTTGATCCACTCCTCGTCCGTCAGCGTGGGCCAGATGTGGTGGGGCTCCGTGATGGTGGTCTTATCGGGCTTCAGGATGACCTTGGCACGGTCGTTGTTGACGTGGAGCGCCCTGAGGATCAGGATGAGACGGGAGAAGGCCTGGAGGACACACACACACACACACACACACACACACACACAGTAACAGGTTGGTTTACTTCAAGCTGACTATCCAATTGAACTGTTATGGTTGATCACAGGTATTGGAACACAGTGATTGTGGATTTGTTTTTGCTGGATGTCATTGCAGTGATTCCAGTGTGTGAAGGCACTCACAGTGTAGGAGGAGATGGTCTTGAGCCAGTCGTCGTAAAGGTTGAAGAGAACCATCTGAGGCTCTGTCGCTTTGAGGATCAGGTCCCCAAACTTCTCCACTTTCAGACAGGCCTGGAAGGGCAGCTGCAGCTCCGAGCCTTTGATCACGATGTTGGGGAAATCAAGCAAGTGGACCTGTGAGCAGAGGAGGGACGGTGAAGTGTGGAGACGGCAGGGGAAGAGAGGTCACAGAGAAAGAATCCATCGAAAATTAGTGGAAGGACCCATTTTTAAAAGCCTGATGCCTCCAGAGGGTCCAGCATAATGTAATGTAATGTAATGTGGGTTCTGACCTCCAGAGGGTCCAGCATAATGTAATGTAATGTAATGTAATGTGGGTTCTGACCTCCAGAGGGTCCAGCATAATGTAATGTAATGTGGGTTCTGACCTCCAGAGGGTTCAGCATAATGTAATGTAATGTGGGTTCTGACCTCCAGAAGGTCCAGCATAATGTAATGTAACGTAATGTAAGGTAGTGTAATGTAATGTAATGTGGGTTCTGACCTCCAGAGGGTTCAGCATAATGTAATGTAGTGTAATGTGGGTTCTGACCTCCAGAGGGTCCAGCATAATGTAATGTAATGTAATGTGGGTTCTGACCTCCAGAGGGTCCAGCATAATGTAATGTAATGTAATGTAATGTGGGTTCTGACCTCCAGAGGGTCCAGCATAATGTAATGTAATGTAATGTGGGTTCTGACCTCCAGAGGGTCCAGCATAATGTAATGTAATGTAATGTAATGTGGGTTCTGACCTCCAGAGGGTCCAGCATGCCCTTCCTGGTTACGATGATCTGTTTGGGCTGCTCCTCCACAGGCAGAGAGCGAATCAGGGCAGCTACTTCCTCAGCTGTCTTCCACTTGGCCAGCTACAAGGGAACACACACAAATGAGGATAAAGGGCTTTTAACCAATAGAAATGCTCAGGGCACCTTTCAATGACTGCGGATAAGTTGTGATTTCAATAGGTAAAGCATTTAGGACCAGCCAAATGTTATAGCATTGTTATGATCAGCTTTGAGCTGTATTAACGAACGGCTCTTCTGCGTTTACACGTACGGTGGTCCCAGAACAATCCTACCTGTCCCAGACGTTTCTGCCCGGCCCACACAGAGGTGTGGATGATCTTCAGGAAGAGCTGGCCTGTCCTGGGGTTGAAGATGAAGATGGCACCGTTGATGGGCTTGGTTGTCAAGTTACCTTCAAAGGTCTTGGGGAAAGAAAAAGATACTTGAGTGTTGATAATAATAAAATATCTGTTACCTATAGTGAGTGTTTCAAATATTATACTTCCATGTCTCACATTTTTATAAAATATAAAATGGTGAAAGATGGATCTTTTTTTCCACATTCATAGATATATATATGTATGTGTGTGTGTGTGTGTGTGTGTGTGTGTGTGTGTGTGTGTGTGTGTGTGCGTGTAAATCCTAGTCTAATCTTCCAAGAAGAGCGGCCCTCACCTTGTGGATGGTGACTCTGTAGACATTGGTGTCGTCCACAAACCAGATGATCTGATTGGAGAAGAGTTCTCCGTAGTTCTGGGAGGAGAGGTAGGGCTCAGTAGGCTCCGAGGAGTAGAGCTGCAGACCCTTTCGGATACGCTCCCTCAACACATACAGGGCAGGGTTGGCCTTCATGATCTTAGCCATGGCCTGCTGGATCAGAGGCTTCCCACCAGGGAACCAGTTGCCATAGCCACTGGAGAAATAACAACACAGTGGGTGGGTCAGGATAGCGTTCTGGCTCCACTTTGAGAAGTTGTGTACTGTGACTTTTTGATTTTGTGAAACAATGTTGTGGTAGATTTGAGCAAATAAAACAAGAACATGATTTAGAGTATAAACTTGAAAAAGGAAGTAAAATGAAAGTGTATTATTCTTTCCGTTACATTTCTCTGAATAGTACTTCCATGTTAAGAGTCTTGTACAATAGCTAGTACCACCAAGGTCAAGCAACAGTTTAACAAGAGGCCCACTAATGTAAAACCTGTTAAAAAGAGTTCCCATGCTGTGTGGAAGAGACTAACATCAGACTCTCAACAGCTCAAGTAATCTCCTGTGGCTCTGAACACCTTTTATTCTAAATATTACACACTAATATGACGTAGCATTTAGCACACATATCTAACCTGTGGAGGTTGTAGGCCTGGTCGATGGCTCTGAACACCTTTTATTCTAAATATTACACACTAATATGACGTAGCATTTAGCACACATATCTAACCTGTGGAGGTTGTAGGCCTGGTCGATGGCTCTGAACACCTTTTATTCTAAATATTACACACTAATATGACGTAGCATTTAGCACACATATCTAACCTGTGGAGGTTGTAGGCCTGGTCGATGGCTCTGAACACCTTTTATTATAAATATTACACACTAATATGACGTAGCATTTAGCACACATATCTAACCTGTGGAGGTTGTAGGCCTGGTCGATGGCTCTGAACACCTTTTATTATAAATATTACACACTAATATGACGTAGCATTTAGCACACATATCTAACCTGTGGAGGTTGTAGGCCTGGTCGATGGCTCTGAACACCTTTTATTATAAATATTATACACTAATATGACGTAGCATTTAGCACACATAGCTAACCTGTGGAGGTTGTAGGCCAGGTCGATGGCGATGAGCACCCCAGTGGGAGAGGGGTAGATACTCATGTTGTCCGTGGTGTAGTCCAGGAACTTGGCGCGGGCATAACGCTCGATGTCATGGGAATCGTAGTCTCCCCAGCGGAGCTGGATGTCGATCCAGTACTTCTGGGTGGTGGTGCTGTCCATCACATCCCTGTAGGGGGCGGTAGAGAGGCAGGAAACATATGAGCATGATGGTAAAGCATGAGGGCTCTTTTTATGTTATACAAGAAAATATAATGAATGGCTTTTTGATGTTACGCGCTTAGATCATTTGAGTTAATTAGTGCCTTTTAAAAACAGCCAAACAGCCTTTAAGATTAATATGATTAAATTCATGTACTATTAGTTTTATCACCCCATCAAAGTATTTTTTTTTTTTGACAGTCTGGTTATTGATCTTTTCTAAAGACCTAAGAGATTCCCAAGTAGTTCCCACTTGAACAATGACACAATGAATGATACATTTATATTTGATGTATATTTACAATGCTACATTTCAAGTGGCTAAGTTTAGCGCGGTACGAAGACGAAAGGACGTACTTTGAGTCTGCGAGCAGCGAGGGGCGGGAGACGTTCCACTTGTAGGAGGCGAACAGCAGGATGTCTGCACACGAAGAGTTCATCTTGTAGGACTTCCTGGGATGGATGGTCTCCTTCTGCACCGTCTCAATCTCCAGAGCGTCCAGCTCCTGGTCAAACACCTGGGACACACAAGTAGAGAGGGTTAATTAGGGAGCGAGTGAGAACAGACAAAACGTCTATATTTTGAAGTAGACAAAGACTTCAGACACTGCTCGAGCTACAGACACACGTATACATCGGAATGCTAGCATACTTGACAGAGATCCATGACAACGCTCTCGTGGATCTTCTGCCACAAGTGAGCTCTGAAGATCTGAATGAGGGAGATCTTCAGGGTGGGGATCTTGCCGTGCATGAAGATGCCTGTCAGGTCAAGCTGCACCTGGAAACCCACATAGACCTACAGAAGGAGAGAAGGCAGACATTAACTGAGACACTGCAATGACTCAAAGGGTTCTTCATCCGTCTTTCTGCATCAACTACAATATGGATGAGTAAAGGCAGAGATTAATAAGAGTGGAGTCAGTGGAAGGGTCTGTATTATGTTTTGTTCTGCATAGTCCACCACAGAGAAGCAAAAAGAGATTCAGAGTGGAATGAATGTAAGGGCCAGTCAATGTGTCGACTAAAAATAAGACTATAGTGAGATTCTGTAATGATAGTCTGTACGTGTGTGTGTGCGCGCGTGTGTAGGTGTGTGTGCTCACGTTGGCTCTGTTGATGGTGGGAGACCACCAGAGGGTGAAGCGACGGTTGGGGATCTGGTTCAAACCGGATCTCTGGGCGTTGGTCAGTTTCTTCCACTTCATGGACTCCTCAAACCCACTGGCCTTCTCCCTGGGATGGGGTACGGCATGGACACAAACAAGGGTTAAACCTCAAAAACAAACAAAACGGTTGCTTACATACCAATAATATGTTAAATGTTGGGACTTTTATTCTGAAATATGATATTCAAGCTAACTTTAAAATAGAACTACTATAATTCAGTTACATTTCAGGGTTTTTAAGAGTAAATATCGTATTCAAGTTGAATGTCAGGGTTTTTAAGAGTAAATATCGTATTCAAGTTGAATGTTAGGGTTTTTCCGTGTTCCTCTTGTCCTCACCAGAAGAGCCCCTCCCAGGTGGGGAAGTAGGTTCCCTTGAAGAGGGTGTGTTCCAAGATGCCCTCCACTCCGCCCAGAGCTTGGATCATGTCTGTACGGTAGTTATTCAGGTTCCACAGTTTACCGTCGTGCCTTTGATGAGTCCACCAGAAAGGATTCTGCTTCAAAACCTACGAAACACAAAACACCATGAACCAAAACACAAAAACCAGCCCTAACAGATTTCATTAATACGATGTACAGTCTGTATGAACCAGCCCTTACAGATTTCATTAATACGATGTACAGTCTGTATGAACCAGCCCTTACAGACTCCATTCATATGATGTAACTCTGTATGAACCAACCCTTACAGACTCCATTCATACGATGTACAGTCTGTATGAACCAGCCCTTACAGACTCCATTCATATGATGTACAGTCTGTATGAATTTTGTAATTGTAATTCCATCTACTTTTTTCCCCTATCCCCTCCACCCTTCCATTCAAAGTAGCTTTATTGTCAATTTCTTCACATGTCGCGACATACAAAGGAATCGAAAAGACGTTTCCCACACTCTTGCGGTAAACATATAAAGTGCACATTCAAAACACAGATAAGACATATATACTAAAGCTAAAAGATGGCCAATAAAATTATATATATGCATATATATATGCAGAAATGTATAGTCTACAATGTATTGCTAGGGGTAGCAGCATATGTCACTGTAAGTTTGTTTGTAGTATGTGTAAGTTAGGTTAGCAGCATAAGTTGATGTATAAGTTATGGTTGTGGTAGTGCAGAACTACCAGTGCTGCTGTTTAAACTGAGCTGGATTGAGCTAGTCCATGTGTTCAACCAGTCCTTACAGACTCCATTCATACGATGTACAGTCTTGTATGAACCAATCATTACAGACTCCATTCATATGATGTAACTCTGTATGAACCAATCATTACAGACTCCATTCATATGATGTACAGTCTGTATGAACAAACCCTTAGAGTCCATTAATACAATGGCACAGTAACAAAAGCATTGCAACAGGGGAAAACAATTTGTAAACATTAGCTGGAGTTAGCTCCAGTTAAAGGTGACTGTGTTCCTACCTGGTACTGTTTGAAGTCAGTCCTGACCCTCCAGCCTTTGTCATAGGCCAGAGTGTGTCTGTCCTTCTGGAAGAGGGTGTTGATACGAGGGATACCTCTGTCCCAAGAGTCCTCCAGATCCTCCAGGGTCAGGCGTCTGAAACACAAGCACACTACTATTAAGACTTTCAAAGTAGCAACTTGAATTAGAAATGTGCACCAACGGTCAAGAAAATACTTACTCGGCTCTCTGAAATAGAGACGTTGATGTAATGAGTTATGAAATTGTTGTCCTACTGTGCCTGAGAGCGTTTACCTGTTCTGTACTTCATGAAGATATTTTATTGTATTTAACTGTGATTTTAGCATTGAGAGCCCAGTACCTGTTCTGTACGTCATTAAGATATTTTATTGTATTTAACTGATTTTAGGGTTTACCTGTTCTGTACGTCATTAAAATATTTTATTGTATTTAACTGATTTCAGCGTTTACCTGTTCTGTGCGTAATTAAAATATTTTATTGTATTTAACTGATTTCAGCGTTTACCTGTTCTGTGCGTCATTAAGATATATGACTGTATTTAACTGATTTCAGCGTTTACCTGTTCTGTGCGTCATTAAGATATATGATTGTATTTAACTGATTTCAGCGTTTACCTGTTCTGTACGTCATTAAGATATTTGATTGTATTTAACTGATTTCAGCGTTTACCTGTTCTGTACATCATTAAGATATTTGATTGTATTTAACTGATTTCAGCGTTTACCTGTTCTGTACGTCATTTAGATATTTGATTGTATTTAACTGATTTCAGCGTTTACCTGTTCTGTACGTCATTAAGATATTTGATTGTATTTAACTGATTTCAGCGTTTACCTGTTCTGTACGTCATTAAGATATTTGATTGTATTTAACTGATTTCAGCGTTTACCTGTTCTGTACGTCATTAATATATTTGATTGTATTTAACTGATTTCAGCGTTTACCTGATCTGTACGTCATTAAGATATTTGATTGTATTTAACTGATTTCAGCGTTTACCTGTTCTGTACGTCATTAAGATATTTGATTGTATTTAACTGATTTCAGCGTTTACCTGTTCTGTACGTCATTAAGATATTTGATTGTATTTAACTGATTTCAGCGTTTACCTGTTCTGTACGTTATTAAGATATTTGATTGTATTTAACTGATTTCAGCGTTTACCTGTTCTGTACGTCATTAAGATATTTGATTGTATTTAACTGATTTCAGCGTTTACCTGTTCTGTACGTTAAGATATTTGATTGTATTTAACTGATTTCAGCGTTTACCTGTTCTGTACGTCATTATGATATTTAACTGATTTCAGCGTTTACCTGTTCTGTGCGATGGCTTCCTGCCTCTTGAGGGCGTACTCAGCCCACACTCTCTGGGAGTCGATGAACTCGCTCTCCCAGGGCTGGATGTAACGGTACAGGTTAGGGATCAGCTGGTCCTCCTCATGGCTCATACCAGAGCGGAAGTGGGTGATGCCCACATCTGTCTGCTTGGACCACCTGGAGGAGACACAGAGAGGAGAGACACAGAGAAAGAGGAGAGAGAGAGAGAGGAGAGAGACACAGAGAGGAGAGACACAGAGAGGAGAGACACAGAGGACGATAAGGGGTTAGACGTAACCACAGAGAAAACATTGATAATATTTCAAATGTGTATTCTGACCATTATTCATTCATATTCATGGTTTACTGGTTTCTCTAAAGCCAGCTCTGTTCTCAGCACGCGGAACTCATACTAGCAAATCATTTTCAAAACATCCATTTATCTTCTGTAACTTAACGGTTTAAATCCCCTGTAAAGAGTTAGTGTTCCTACCCAAGGTCAGACTGAGGAACATCATTTACAGAAATGAAATGGCTTGGTTTGACTCCCCTCTAAGATGTGAGTGTGTTGGTACCTGAGGTCGGACTGAGGGATGAGCACATGGCCCATGGACAGCATCCCCAGCCCCCCCAGCTCCTTGGGGGTGTAGAACACCACGGGGGGGAAGCGGCTGGGCATCTTGGAGTTCAGGCCGATCTTGATGCGGGTCTGGATCTTGTTCTCACACTTCACCAGCAGGTCCAGCAGCTCCTGGGTGTTGACAACCGCCTCTCGGAAGTACGTCATCAGACCAATCAGAGCCGTGTTCCACTTGTTCACGATCTGGAGAGGAGGAGGAGGGCGGAGAAGAAGGTTAACATGGAAAAGTTTAGCTCGACACAAATTAACTGCCCGGTAAATTATCGGACTGTGATTAAAAAAAGCTTTGAATAACTTTATGAAAGATGGATAGAAATGCCTATACCTAGTGTCTAAACGTTTTTAATAAATAACTTCTACCAATGGCTCAAAGCCTTTTAACATAAGGTAACAGACAAGCCTATGGCTTCCAGCAGACCTTGGTGAAGGTGGTGGAACCAGATGCCATCAGGATCTGACGCACTCGGTTGTGGAAACGCTGCATGGACTCATCATCCACACGCAGGAAACACTGAGCTGTCCTCTCCTTGGTAACCTACAAACACACCAACGTTGAATAGCAGCTCTACAGCACAACTAATGTCTCGGATTCTATTCATTACACCTCCATTTCTTGCATTAAAGCAATATGAGACGTCTTGAGTTGACCTCATTCTGAAGGTTCCAGACTCCGTCTTTGTGGGTGAACTCCTCGTAGCTGGTCCGGCACTTAGGCAGGATGCGGCACTCAAAGCCACACATGTTGAAGAGGAGGTTGGGGTTGTCTTTGCTGTAGACGGACACAAAGCTGTTCTCCCATTGGATGGTGGTGACGGAGCGAGGAAGGCGATTCTTGATGTCCCAGAACACCGCACGACCACTGAACAGGAAACAGGCAGGCAGAGACTATTCATTCACAAAAATAAGCTTTGTCTGGTCCATTTTAGATATATTTCAAACTAAGATTTTAGTCCATTTCTTTAATTGAAAATGTTGAATTGAGTAAGGCTTAATAGACAGGGGAAACGTATTTATTCACAAAGATAGTTCATGTCTGCTTGATTGTAACTGTATTCAAAAAATGTCATTGCCATTTCTTTTTTTTTTTTGCTGTAAAAGGTCCAACTACGTTAGATTGAACTGGATAATAAACGGAAATGTTTCATTACTATGAAAAGCACCTCCGTTTGTGAGGTGCTAACAGGCAGCCATCTTGTGAAACAGAGCAGAGTGCAGAAGGACACTCACAAGCGGCCATCTTGTGAAACAGAGCAGAGCACAGAGGGACACTCACAGGTTGACGTCATGTGAAACAGAGCACAGAGGGACACTCACAGGTTGACGTCATGTGAAACAGAGCACAGAGGGACACTCACAGGTTGACGTCATGCTTCATCAGTCTCATGCGTGCATCCCGAGGCCAGCACTTCTTGTTGTTGTAGCCCACGATGTTCTCGTTGTTTGGGTCCGGGTGCTCCGTCAGGTAACGCTGGATCAGGTCTCTGGCCTCGTCAGCCGAAAACCTCCAAGAACAAATACAAATCTCATTTGAGAAACTATCATTTCCCCAAAAGTCTTTTCACAATTTTGATCTTAAGTCTGCTGCAGTAAGGCTGAAAAAGCAACGCTTTAATAACAGACTCCATTTCAATTAGATGACTGTGTGCCCGCTGTGCCAGTCCACTCTCTATTGATGAGGTTAGCCACTTTACAAGGCGACCCCCTGGCCCCCAGTACCTGAAGAAGATGTGTATGCGGTCTATGTAACGGCAGTACAGGCGGATGGGGTGGGCGCTCTCTGTGGCCGTGTCCTGGAAGCTGAGGAAGTCGTTGGGCATCTGAGGAGGCCCGGCCATCTCACTGGCCCGGTGGAGGCCCAGAACCAGCAGGTCCATGACCAGACCGTAGTACTGGACGATGAAGGAGGCGAACTGGAGGCCTCGGATGATCCCATAGGAGTTGGTGTGGTTCATGTCCTAGGAACAGGAGAAAAGGAACAAGGCTCTGTTCAATGTGTGAGGATGTTGGTGTGGTTCATGTCCTAGGAACAGGAGAAAAGGAACAAGGCTCTGTTCAATGTGTGAGGACGTTGGTGAGGTTCATGTCCTAGGAACAGGAGAAAAGGAACAAGGCTCTGTTCAATGTGTGAGGACGTTGGTGAGGTTCATGTCCTAGGAACAGGAGAAAAGGAACAAGGCTCTGTTCAATGTGTGAGGACGTTGGTGAGGTTCATGTCCTAGGAACAGGAGAAAAGGAACAAGGCTCTGTTCAATGTGTGAGGACGTTGTTTCACTGGAGTGACTGTGCAGAATTTGGATTGCTCTCATTTTAAAATACACTAAAAAAATTTACTTTCAATTGAGATTTTTTTCTCTAACACGTCAAACAGTCAAGCTTTGTCTCCAAACAAGCAAGATTAACCGATTTCAATGACGCCGTTTTGTGCTGTGACACTATGACCCAGCAATAACCTAACCGACAGCTCACCTTGTAGTTGATGACAACGTTGTTCTTGGCCGTCCTGTAATCTAGAGCGGACATTTTGTGCTGTGACTATGACTCGGCAGTAAAACACAGCTCACCTTGTAGTTGATGACAACGTTGTTCTTGGCGGTCATGTAATCGGCGATGTTGTGCTGTGACTATGACTCGGCAGTAAAACACAGCTCACCTTGTAGTTGATGACAACGTTGTTCTTGGCGGTCATGTAATCGGCGATGTTGTGCTGTGACTATGACTCGGCAGTAAAACACAGCTCACCTTGTAGTTGATGACAACGTTGTTCTTGGCGGTCATGTAATCGGCGATGTTGTGGTCCACGATGAGACGCAGCAGTCTGTTGAGCAGCGTCAGGTCAATCTTCTCGTACATCTTCTCATAGCGAGACTCCAGCATCACGTTGCACTCTCCCTCCATGGTCTCCCACACATCCTGGAGGTTATTGATGCCTACACACAAACACACAAGATTAAGTATTCATATTTAGAATATATATGAAATATTATCATTATTATTAAAGTGTTATTAGTAAGGTTATTGATACCTTCACACAAATGAGAAGATGAAGTATTAGTATTTATTATATATATATATATATATATATATATATATATATATATATATATATATATATATATATATATATATATATATATATATATATATATATATATATATATATACACATACATACATACACACACACGCACACACTTATTATTATTAAAGTGTTATTAGTAAGGTTATTGATACCTACATACAAATGAGAAGAATACGTATTAGTATTTAAAATACATACACTATTATTATTATGATTAAAGTGTTATTAGTAATCTACAGCATAACAAATCTGACGTTTTTGTCAAAGCTGAGTCGGTCTCTTAAATGAGGATTTTTTTGGCCCACAGATCACCATATTTACTTTGTTAAACCTGCAATACCACAAAGTAAATCAATACCACACACAGTAATCTAAAACCATACACAGTGAATCAACTTAGACTTCTATCTATATTCTGTTCCTTCTCATAAGGGTGTCCAGGTACCTTGGCACCACTTGTAGACCAGCAGTGGAGGTGGCTCTGTGTCGGCTGGCTTGATCCAGGGGGGGAACAGGCGTCTCTTGTCAGCCTCGTACCAGAGGTACTGGTCCAGGTAGGCGTCTGTGATCTTCTCCAGGGGCTCCACATCGTACACAGGGACCAGATGGCTGTACAGGTCCATGAACTCAATGCCTACCTACAGACAGACAGACCACAGAGCAATGGGTTGACTAACTAGATGGGATTACTATTTTATTAACCATGAATAAAGCTTTATAGAAGAAAACAAAACATAATTTTTATAAAAATACATGTTTAAAAATGCAGTATTGAAAGGTAGTCCGCACTAGTATTATACACAAACAGGAGCAATGTATTTTGAAAGACTGTTGCTATCTATATGTAGCTATGGTGGTGTCCTGAGCTCGCTGAAGGCTCTGGTGTGTGTGTGTGTGTGTGTGTGTGTGTGTGTGTGTGTCCTGACCTCTTTGAAAGCTCTCTGGGTGAGCAGGTGACGTTTGATCCTGGACAGGGCTTCATGAGGGTTGTCATAGGCCTGTTCAATCAGACCCAGCTCCTCTCTCTGGGACTGGTTCAGACGAGACTTCACACTGCGCGCGCGCGAGAGAGAGAGAGAGAGAGAGAGAGAGAGAGAGAGAGAGAGAGAGAGAGAGAGAGAGAGAGAGAGAGAGAGAGAGAGAGAGAGAGAGAGAGAGACACACACACACACACTTATTAACTCAATCAATACGTATCGCATCTTGTGGTGAGACCGACCATCAGACCAGCCATAAAACCAATATAAATGTATTGATATCATGGCAGAACACACAGACTGGTAAGCCAGAACAAAAAACAACTGAGCAGTGTTACATTGTGACAGCCTTTGAGCATTAGATTAGAAAACTTTCACCAGGAGAGAGTATTGAAATAGTGGATGGACACACACAGACAGGCAATCAGAGCAGCCATGAGAACAACAGTCCTGCACGTTGGAGTGGCCTTTCAGTGTTAGATAACTACAATCAAAACAGTTCAACTCATCCAACTACTATAAACCCAGGCCCAAGCACTGGGACGTACCTGTAGGCCTCTTTGAGTCTTTCCAGAGCCAGGATGAGCAGCTTGGTGTCGTGTTTGTATGACAGAGGAGGGAAGGGGATCGGGGAGAAGCGTCTGCTCTCCAGCCAGTGCACGGTGGTGGTGTAGATAGCCACAGCTTCCTCTGCAGTGATGTAGGGACCGTCCTAGGAGAGTCAAAAGCTTAATTTACTATAGATATTCTTCAGGTAGTTGTGTGTATTTAGTATAAACATTCTTCAGGTAGTTGTGTGTATTTAGTATAAACATTCTTCAGGTAGTTGTGTGTATTTAGTATAAACATTCTTCAGGTAGTTGTGTGTATTTAGTATAAACATTCTTCAGGTAGTTGTGTGTATTTAGTATAAACATTCTTCAGGTAGTGGTGTGTATTTAGTATAAACATTCTTCAGGTAGTTGTGTGTATTTAGTATAAACATTCTTCAGGTAGTTGTGTGTATTTAGTATAAACATTCTTCAGGTAGTTGTGTGTATTTAGTATAAACATTCTTCAGGTAGTTGTGTGTATTTAGTATAAACATTCTTCAGGTAGTTGTGTGTATTTAGTATAAACATTCTTCAGGTAGTTGTGTGTATTTAGTATAAACATTCTTCAGGTAGTTGTGTGTATTTAGTATAAACATTCTTCAGGTAGTTGTGTGTATTTAGTATAAACATTCTTCAGGTAGTTGTGTGTATTTAGTATAAACATTCTTCAGGTAGTTGTGTGTATTTAGTATAAACATTCTTCAGGTAGTTGTGTGTATTTAGTATAAACATTCTTCAGGTAGTTGGATGCGGCATACCTTCAGGTAGTTGTGCTGTCTCTCCTGCTCAGCCTTCAGGTAGAGGCGGGTCAGGCGGCCCAGGTTCTTCTTACACACTGTCTTGTCCACCGTGGCACCTCTCCTGATTCGCTCACGGTTGTAGTGAGCTGTGTTGGTCCACCAATCGGCTTTGGCCTTCACGTAGCGCAGGATCATGTTCTCAATGGGCGTGGGCAAACCAGGCACCTGAATATGTGTGTGTGTGTGTGTGCGTGTGTGTATGTGGGGGTAAACAGATTGATTAAATCATTGCAAAAAATGTCTGAGAGACCTGTATAAACCAGATTCAATGGCAATTCTTTGGTTTTATTTTGATTGTGTATATCCTCCATTGATTCTGTTCTTGTATTCTTTTAATTTACTTAGTGTGATGTTTTTTTTCTTCTTTTTATCACTCCACTTTGCTGCTTTTGTTGTACACACTTCAAAGCTGTTCATGTATTAAATGATGTATGTATGTAATGTATATAAATGTGTTAATTAGTATACTATAATTCGGTATGGTCTGTGTTCTCACCTTCCAGGGGATGTTGGCCTTCCAGCACCTCCAGGACTCACTGAGGTGCTGCAGGATGGTCCTGGCCTTGTTCTGCTTGATCCCCTCGGGCATCATGTCCAGGATGTCATGCATCACCGCCGCTCTGAGCTCCAGGTCAAAGTGAGACTCCACGCGCTGCTTGGTCACCGTCTTGGCCACGCCCTTAGAGTGACGCCCTGTTATTGGAGAGGAGGAGGAGGAGGAGGAGGAGGAGGAGGAGGAGCAGCAGAGGTCGTTAAATACAGAAAGAAAGACATATCCTACGTGTCTGCCGTTAAGTAGAACCAAATGTGCTCCCCTCAGTAAAATCCTGTTTAACTTTGAATTAGAAGCTGGCATCCTTGACAGATAAATGTATAGTTGGTCCATCTCCACTGTGGATGTGTGTACAGGTACCACAAAATGCTGTTTGGGGTTAAGGTCCTCACTTCGGGTGCTACAAAAGTGTGTGTGTGTGTGTGTGTGTGTGTGTGTGTGTGTGTGTGTGTTACCTTCGAACTGCCTGGCCAGGAGGTTGCCCAACCACCTCTCCAGCAGAGGGGTGATGCCTCTCATGAAGAACAGCCAAACTCTCCAGCCGGGAGCCCAGAAGCCACAGCCCGGACCTTTACCCACGGGCCCCTTAAAAAAAAAAAAAATCACGTCAAAGATACAATGGTCACACAAACACCAATTTGACTGAAGTCAGTGAAATAAAACAAACAATTTTGCAAAACAAAGAGGTGGTAAACAAATGTTTCAAATGTTTTTGTGTTTCCCTTAAGGAGGTGTGTGTGCCCGCAGGGTACTCACGGTGTTGAAGCGGTAGTAGATGAGGTGCTTCAGGTCCTTGCACATACGGATCTGTCTCATCAGCTTGTACTTGTAACGGTACATTCCAGTCAGCTGGCCCACGTGGGCAAAGATGTACTGGAGTCCGTCTGACAACTATAACACAAAGGAGGAAGAGGCAGAAATACTTCAAATGAAAATCACCTGGAAAACCGTGCTGTCTCGTACTAATGGAAACGAAAACGACAAGAGCATTTCCAAAGACAATAATAATAATAATAATAATAATAATAATAATACCTGGAAGGCATCCACGTTTCCTAGTCTGTACTGAACATGGCTGTCCACCACCAGCTTACTGAGACGCAGCACCTCCCTGCAAAGGTGGAAGGCATTCCCGAAACGGGACTTCTTACGCTCCTGCATGACAAGGAGGGGGGGGGGGGGGCAATCAAAGTATTTAGAGACGGACCAAAGCACATCATGCAGGTCCTAACGAGCTGGCTTTGTTTGGATGTAATCCACAGACATTTCATACCATGTTCATTCTGTGGCTAACACTGAAGTACATCACGTCTACATAGTACATGATGTTCATGTTGTTTACGAGCTAAACTTTGTCTGAATGCTGAGTGACCAACTGCAGGAGCAGCCAGTTATAAGAAATCATCATTCATATCAATATTCCTCCAGTTCTTACCCACAGGCAAGCAACCAATGCAAGTGCGCCTTTGTAGGAGTATTCTACATTGTCATGACTGTGGTAAACGCCGATAAAATTGCAACTTTCTTAACTTTTAAACTTTCAATTAAAACGCCAACCATGTGGACTTCGGTCTGGTTTGTGAGCCTTTGAGTGGCCCCCATATCCATACCTTGGTGGTGAGGGTCTTCACAGGCTTGAGGTTGAAGTTGTAGTCCAGATGCAAGTAGTTGAGGTTCTTCCGGTGGATGAGGAGGTTGAGCATGTTGTAACCCTGCCTGCACACCTGCAGACCCACCTCCACCCAGTCCAGCTTTGTCGACTGGAAGAACTTAGTGGCCTTGAAAGAGCGGAACAGGTACCTGGCCACACACAGGAGAGTTATCAACATTATTATTATTAGTTATATTATTATTATTATATCAATTATTATTAGTTATTCATACAATTGATCATTTTAATGACGTGATCCACCCCACCCCTCACTTCAGGGTCAATTCTAATTCCAAGCCAGGACTAATACATTCAATAACAATTGTAAATATGAAAAATAGTGACTGTTGATGAGCACAGAAACGGCTGTGAGTGACAGGGTATCACCTCTTTTTCTGGGCCTTGGGTGGTCTGTGTTTGAGGGCGTTGAGGACGTAGTACTTGAGTAGTTTTTGGTAGGAGACACGCACTTTCACAGGCTGACCGGCTGGACAGTGTTCACGGTACCTGAGGAGAACAAAAGCAACAGCACTCAACAACCACACAGATCAACCTCCATTAGGCTGGCGTAGGTCTGTTCCTCCATTTACTGTATCACAAAACTACACAACTAACATTGTGTTAAAGCAAAAATACTACTAGTTGTCACTTAGGAAACGGTCCCAACGCAACCACCCCCCATGCTGCCACTTAGAACGCACATGGTCTCTTATACAAGAGACGCCATTCAAAGAAACATAACTCACCAGTTTTTGATGAGGGGGATGTCAATGGCCCGCCTGGTCCTGCCAGAGCGCAGGTTGAAGGGTCGGGGCGCCCAGAGCAGAGCGATCCCATTGGCCGTGTGGTCGGTGTAGAGGGGCGTGTCTTTGAGGAGGGGCTCCACGTACTCTGGAAGCTCAAACTCCTCATCGTCTTCAGGGAGAGGCTCCTGACTCTGTGTAGAGGAAGGGAGGAACCAAAGACAAAACATCTGTTGCTGCTTCCTTTACGACACCATTAATAAACAATACATTTGCTCTTTGAAACCACGTGGGTGAAACTAGGGACCAACTGCCAGTAGAATAAGTCATTATTTAGATCCATTTTGTTCTGACGCAAACAAACCCATGTAAGCGCGTCTTTGGGGTAGGCTTTGAACCATGTCAGGGCGGTTGATAAGACAGTAGGCTGACCTTCCTTTGGGGTAGGCTTTGAACCATATGAGGGCAGTTGATAAGACAGTAGGCTGACCTTCCTTTGGGGTAGGCTTTGAACCATATGAGGGCGGTTAATAAGACAGTAGCCTGACCTTCCTTTGGGGTAGGCTTTGAACCATGTCAGGGCGGTTGATAAGACAGTAGGCTGACCTTCCTTTGGGGTTGGCTTTAAACCATGTCAGGGTGGTTGATAAGACAGTAGGCTGACCTTCCTTTGGGGTAGGCTTTGAACCATATGAGGGCAGTTGATAAGACAGTAGGCTGTCCTTCCTTTGGGGTTGGCTTTAAACCATGTCAGGGTGGTTGATAAGACAGTAGGCTGACCTTCCTTTGGGGTAGGCTTCAAACCATGTCAGGGTGGTTGATAAGACAGTAGGCTGACCTTCCTTTGGGGTAGGCTTTAAACCATGTGAGGGCAGTTGATAAGACAGTAGGCTGTCCTTCCTTTGGGGTTGGCTTTAAACCATGTCAGGGTGGTTGATAAGACAGTAGGCTGACCTTCCTTTGGGGTAGGCTTTAAACCATGTCAGGGTGGTTGATAAGACAGTAGGCCGACCTTCCTTTGGGGTAGGCTTTGAACCATGTGAGGGCAGTTGATAAGACAGTAGGCTGACCTTCCTTTGGGGTTGGCTTTAAACCATGTCAGGGCGGTTGATAAGACAGTAGGCTCTCACCTTGACAGAGTGTCGATGGGAGATGGGGTTGATCAGAGGGTCAAAGTAGAACGCTGGTAGATCTGGATCCTCAGTCTTGATGAACACCACGTTTGGAGTGTGGTACCTGTCAAAAAGCATTATGAACACCACACCTCTAACGTCAGCACTCATAATACAGACCCGCCACATCATAAAGGCCAATAAGAAACATTTCCTGAGGCAGAGAAGGCCAAGACTGCCATAATGAGACGGCGTCGTTGATTAGACTTAATAGATACATTTAATATCACGTTCATTATGTATAAACTAAAGAAGATAACGTTTACCAATGCTTTATTTGTTCGTTGAAAAATATATGTCTGAATGCTGAGTGACCAACTGCAGGAGCAGCCAGTTATAAGAAATCATCATTCATATCAATATTCCTCCAGTTCTTACGCACAGGCAAGCAACCAATGCAAGTGCGCCTTTGTAGGAGGATTCTACATTCCCTATAAAATGTGATGTTGGTAAACTTCATTTCCTTTTTTAAATGTTAATTTTAATGATAGGAGCAGTAATATTCTAAATTGGGATTATGCAAATAACAAAAAAAGATCAGAAACCCTCCATTTAAACTGCCCTGTAACTTCCTGGGTGGATTATGTGAGGGGCCACCTACACAGTAACTCGCATAATGTTGAGGGTTTCATCGTGTAACAGGTGGACTTACCAGGTGAGGTGGACGTGGTGTGGCAGGTTGTTGTACAGGTAAGGGAACGCAATCTTGTACTCAGTTCTGATTGGCTGTCTGATGATGATCTTGTTGATGTCATTGAACTCATTCCAGTCTTCATCCCTGAAAGGAATTAGAGAGAAAAACATTTGTCATATTTTATTCATTTATTTACAGGGTTGACTGACAGACTACTCTTTTGGAGCAGTGCCCTGTTAATAAGGCAGAAAATATATTTCAAATATGAAAATAAAACATTTCAACTCAACAAATAATGAACATGTGTTACTGTATCCAATAGAGTAGACATACATGCTTTCCATACAAAACCTCACAACATTCAGTGCTCCACAGAGGTGCCGCCACACAGTGCTGGGACAGGGGACACTTACTGAAGGTTGATGTCCCTGACCAGGGGTTCAAACTTGGGGCCTCCTGGGATGGCCATGTTCAGAGCCTTGGAGGTGAAGAAGGCCTTGAGGTCAAACAGGTAGAAGTAATTATAGTCCACCAGGTCGGTCAGCAGCTGGTTGGCCAGGCGATACAGAGTGGACATCATGGGCAGGGTGAACTGCCAGCGTCGATACGTGGTGCCATTCACATACCTGGAGAAAAGAAGCACACGTTACACTGAGGACAACACAATGGCTGGCGTTAACTGGGGCTAATTACAAAATGGAGGATGTAATGAAAGATGAGTGATCCAACTCCCTAAGCACCACAGATTCATTTAGATGAATGAATTATTACTTAACATGAATCATGCAGACATTTACTTGACATTACTTTGAATACTGCAAATCAATAACATTTTCTAAATATTGGACAGGCCCATGGGTGCCAAGAGGTTAAACCATGTTCATTACGTAGAATATACTCAATTACATTAAGGCTTCATAGCACAACATTGTTTTTTTCTAGACTTTGTTTGAATGCTGAGTGACTAACTGCAGGAGCAGCCAGTAATTAGAAATCATCATTCATAACAATATTCCTCCAGTTCTTACGCACAGGCAAGCAACCAATGCAAGTGCGCCTTTGTAGGAGAACTCCAAATTCTTTATAAATTAGCACTGTTTAAAAATCTAACGATGCTTAACTTCCATTTACTTTTGCTAATAACCTCTATAACATCAGAGCGACCAAATAAGACTAGGATATTATCAGACATTCGGTTCAAACTACACAGTATCTTACTTGGTGGAGTCTTTGAGGGGCTGGTGCTCGTAAAGCCACTCTGCTACAGAGGAGTCCTCCTCAGAATCCAGCTCCATCTGGATGGCCTCTAGAGGCTCCACGTCCAGGATGTTGTCAGCGTAGTCCAGCGGAGGTTCCTCGTCGTCAAAGGGAGGGAAACGCATCCGTTTGAAGTGCCGGCGGTCCCTCTTTTCACGACGCATCATGATCCACATGGAACTTCAAAAAGAAAAGTTACAAGAATAAAATCCCAGCCGTACAAAATAAATACAATCATTAAATGAATGGAAAGAGCAAAAACTATAGCTGAAGAGTTGTGTTCTGTCCGTACCCCCACTGAGCAATGTAGACAGGCTCTATGACCCAGGGGATCTCGTTGACGAAGGAGATGGCTCCTGTGATGTGGTAGAGCACGGGTACGTCTCGGATCTGTTCCCAGGGCATTGGCATGTTTTCCAACAGCTTCAGCACGGCATGGGGCATGTACTTCAGGGCCCTGTAAAGAGCAGACACAGTTGGAAGACAAAAACATTACAAACATTTTGTAGGAAATAACTGTACAAACGCATGCCTAGCTTCTACACAACGACTGAGATTGATATTTAAACTCCAGCGAGCCGTTTATAATATTCAATTAACTCAACGATCTCAAACTATTACATGAAATGCAACAGGTTTGTTTTGCTATCATGAACAGGGTCTAACACAGGCTTCTTTCCTTACCCAAGGTACACCCTCTTGTCATGGCGAAACTTCCTGTTGGTCATGTCTCCATGGTCCCTGATGATCTTACGGACATGCTCAGGGGGCATGTCCTCTTTCTGGGCATCCACAAACCCAAACTTTCTCTTCTCCGAGTAGCGTTTGGCCTGCAACTGCTGCCATTTTCTCGCTGTATATTAAGAAAGCAAAATGTGGATATAAATTATGATTACAAAACAGGAAAATGTCTATCAATTGCATACAAGTCCAATGCTGCAGGCAATCGTGTTCTGCAATGCCTGTGGTTGAGGCAAAATAGGCAGGACACATCTTCATCCAATCCATGGTACTCACCTTTCTCTTGCAGCTTTTCCTCAGACATGTAGTCTGGGATTTGTACTGGAGGAGGAATGCCGGGTGGCATCCCCCCGGGAACCGGTCTGTACGGATAGGCAGCCGCCATTGTGCCTCACAACTGTAAACACGAACCAGGCCAAAAGAGATCAGATGAATGAACATTCTATGTACTGTTTTTACGAATCTGCTGTTATCTAGCCAACCGTAACACAGAATCTGTTCACAAAATTAAATGGCAAGCCGATGTAACTAACGTAACAACGTTGATCATTTCAATTGTTATAATTAATTAACAATCTGCAACTCAGTAGGAAATGTTAGCACCCACGCTAACGTAAAGGAAGTTGATGTTACCTAATTTTGCTAGGCTATATAGGCTTGTCAGATACGGCACGCGCGCAGGAATTAGAAGGCCAATAATAGACATCAGCAATGTCTACAACATATTACTGAATAAATAACATGTTTTTAATTTAGAATAAGTTGGCAATGCATTCAATCTAGATGCTTGGAAACGTTTCTTAACCTAAGACCCACATGCTAGGCCTAGTGTGCAGAGTTCCAAATTACACAATGGCAATGCACGACAACACGCTATGCTAACATTAGCTTTTGTATGTCGCGCAAGCAGTGGGCAACTAAATATGATTCTTACCTCCTCCAAGGCAAATGTTTTGTGTTGTAAACGGCCCTGGTTCACACAAAACTAATACAACATGCCTCCGTTAAAATGAATAATTTTCCCGGTTGTGTTGAGTGCGTTTCTTTGGACCAGCACGCACTTCTAACGACACAGTCCGCACGTTGCACGTAGTGGTGTGAGAATCCCATACACTGCGTTGTATCAACACTTTTCTCCCACTCAAAACGACTGTTCTACGCCAAAAGTTACGCCAGAGCAAAACGGGCGCAGTTTTGAATACCCGGATGTGGAAAACGTAAACTTGCGTACTAAGTTCAAAGTTCACTTCTTTTTTTTTTTTGCAGTTGATAGTTTGCAAAGAGTACTGTTGACACAATGTCAAGTCAAGTCCATGATAATGTACAGGTAATTTAGAATTACATACACTTTTACTCTGTGTGCCTTATGTATGAGTGCATTTCAATTGATATTTCTCTCTATTTAGAAATATTATGGTTCTCGTCTGGAATCCTCCAGTGATTTGCAAACAAGTGCTGCCTGTACTTTACCCTGTCGACCAATGCCTAAAAGTGCAACAGATGCATTGAACCTCGTTCATTCAGATGTGACCAAAAGGTAAAGCATAAGAATAAATCCTTATTTCCCACCCCTCTTGGTGCGTTAATAGATATATATTTTTTTAATTATTATTATTTAATGTATTAAGTGTTTCTTGATGCAGGTTCTATGGCTGTGGCCTTCCAGTTCCGGAGAAACTGCAGGGCTGTAGGATACTGGACCTGGGGAGTGGTTCTGGTAGAGATAGCTTTGCTCTCAGCAAACTTGTGGGAGAAAAGGGCTCTGTCACTGGGATTGACATGACTGAAGAAATGGTAAACACTCCCATTTAGACACACACACACACACACACACACACACACACTCCGACCATACCAACCTTTACTTTAGTTGACTTATCATTCATTACTGTTACTATGTCACAACGGGTTTAGATCGTAGCGTCACAAAAGTACATCCAGTATCACCAGGAGAAGTTTGGCTATGAGAAGCCCAACACCAACTTTGTCCAGGGCTATATGGAAAAACTAAGTGAGGCTGGAATACAGAATGACTCCATGGATATAGTAGTGTACGTTTTTAACACTAAGATTGTTACTACTATTCACTAATGCAAACCTCTTGTGAGAGGTTTGATGAGAGATTGTATAGATCTTGTTAAAAAAGATTTAAAGTGTATCCATTCCCACTGTTTTCTTTAGATCCAACTGTGTGATCTGCTTGTGCCCTGATAAGACTGCAGTTTTGCAAGAGGCATACAGGGTCCTTAAGGTGAGGTGTGATACACACACACACACACACACACAGATAGTTTCATAAACAGATCCTTAAAAATAGTTCATGATATTTATTTTTTACAGAGGCTCAGCCTATTTTAATTTGTTTTGATGAGCAAAACAATGTAAAAAGCAGAGCTAACGGTCATGAACAGCTTTGAAAAACAATCTTCCATTCATGTCCATCCCTGTCTGTGCTCAACATACACGTGATGAAGGAGGGTGGAGAGTTGTACTTCAGTGACATGTACGCCAGCAAAGTCATTCCTGATCACCTCAAGCAAGATCCAGTTTTATGGGGTAAATATTCCAACTTTGCTTTTGTTGAACCTTGGAAATAATACTACTACTAATAATAATAATATAATATGTAATAAAAAAAAATGTTTTAAGAGAGCTTTATACTGTGTTCTATTTTATATATATGTATATATATATATATATATGTAATTTGGTAATAAAACATGGAGAGTGGGACAATGAAAAATAAAAGAATATGCCGCACTGCATCACAAGGTCTGTTAGATAAAGGACTGATGTTTCAGAACTGTGTTTGTAGGTGAGGGCATGGCTGGGTCCTTGTTTTGGCTGGACTTCATCTCTCTGGTGCAGACCGTGGGTTTCAGTATTCCTCATCTAGTCTCAGCCAGTCGAATCACTGTTCACAACTGTGACCTCAAGAAAAAAACAGGTACATGGATCAGTACGGACAATGTTTAAATCTTGCCATTAGTACAGAATTGTATCATTTGTAACGTCAAAGGCTAACAATCTCAATTTGACATAGCAATGTAAGCCCATAACAACTTCTTTATTGCCTAACCTACAGGTGACATTAGCTATGCATCCGGCACGTACCGAGTCTTTAAGTTGCCTACAAATTCATCCAAGTCAAGAGCAATTGTGACCTATAGAGGGTCTGTACCGGAGTACCCAGATCTACTGGATTTGGACTCATCACACTGCTTTAAGGTACGTTCTCTGGGTATCCTGTACAAATAAAGATACTTTAAGGTACGTTCTCGGGGTATCCTGTACAAATAAAGATACTTTAAGGTACGTTCTCGGGGTATCCTGTACAAATAAAGATACTTTAAGGTACGTTCTCGGGGTATCCTGTACAAATAAAGATACTTTAAGGTACGTTCTCGGGGTATCCTGTACAAATAAAGATACTTTAAGGTACGTTCTCGGGGTATCCTGTACAAATAAAGATACTTTAAGGTACGTTCTCGGGGTATCCTGTACAAATAAAGATACTTTAAGGTACGTTCTCGGGGTATCCTGTACAAATAAAGATACTTTAAGGTACGTTCTCGGGGTATCCTGTACAAATAAAGATACTTTAAGGTACGTTCTCGGGGTATCCTGTACAAATAAAGATACTTTAAGGTACGTTCTCGGGGTATCCTGTACAAATAAAGATACTTTAAGGTACGTTCTCGGGGTATCCTGTACAAATAAAGATACTTTAAGGTATGTTCTCGGGGTATCCTGTACAAATAAAGATACTTTAAGGTACGTTCTCGGGGTATCCTGTACAAATAAAGATACTTTAAGGTACGTTCTCGGGGTATCCTGTACAAATAAAGATACTTTAAGGTACGTTCTCGGGGTATCCTGTACAAATAAAGATACTTTAAGGTACGTTCTCGGGGTATCCTGTACAAATAAAGATACTTTAAGGTATGTTCTCGGGGTATCCTGTACAAATAAAGATACTTTAAGGTACGTTCTCGGGGTATCCTGTACAAATAAAGATACTTTAAGGTACGTTCTCGGGGTATCCTGTACAAATAAAGATACTTTAAGGTACGTTCTCGGGGTATCCTGTACAAATAAAGATACTTTAAGGTACGTTCTCGGGGTATCCTGTACTAATAAAGATACTTTAAGGAATGTTCTCGGGGTATCCTGTACAAATAAAGATACTTTAAGGTACGTTCTCGGGGTATCCTGTACAAATAAAGATACTTTAAGGTACGTTCTCGGGATATTGTGTAGAAATAAAGATACTTTCTCGATCTGCTCTGACTGGCATTAAACCCATTCTTGTATTCACATGAACAAGATGTTGGATTAACGTATTCACTTTTCAATACAAGGACGGGACATCACTTTTAAATGTTTTTAAGACAATCATGTTTGTTAACCTTGAACTTGAATTAACATTAAAAGGTTAGGCAGTAAGATGATATTTGGGTAAAACAATTTTGTTTTTATTTTTTTTTACAAAATGAAGCCAGGAAAAGACCAAACACAGTATAATTGTTTTGGTTTTGAGTTAATCTTAGAATGTGTTTGGATTGTGGCCAAGTTTGTGGTGTTAGGTTCCATATATTGACACATTCTGATGAATCATTTGTTTGTGTTTTCTCTTAAGGAAAGAATAATATTTGTTGGCAGGTTTTGCATGGTTTCCTTGTGGAGAATATTGCTTTATTATTTATTAATACATTTATTTGCAGAAGGATGTAGCTCTGGAGGTAGAATGGGAGCTGGCTGCATTTCTCCAAAGTTCTCGCTTTTCTGCTGACTTTAGCATCGAGCTGCAGGATGAAGCAGAGCCAAGCGACACCTCAACAACACAGGTAGCTGATCATCTGGAAACACAAGTCTGTTTGTCTTTGTGCATTCTGAGTGTTTGTGCAAACCCTATATGCCTATTACTGATAGTAGGTTTAGGGGATGTTCAATATATATTTTGGGTGTTATCTATATTCGCGGGACAGTTTTGCTTACCTGTAATATATATTTTGTGTACGATGTTGATTCGTGGGCCTGTAATTGCTTACCTGTAATATATATATATATATGTTTTAGCTCTGCCACCTCAGTCCCTTCCAGTTGGCTGACAGACTCGGAGCTTCAGTGAAGCAGTGTTCCAAAACAGGCCAATCAGGAGCCTGCAATGCCTGACTCTACTTGGGATGATGTCACACTATGATCATGATAATATATCAATAGTTTGGTGGCAAATTATAATTGACATAATTTCTAATTATTCAATCTGATCCAAGTGGAGTTACAAAAGTGTGGAATACAGATGGGGGTTGTTGCACTGTAAATAGTTCCTGTAAACAAAAAATCTAATATCCCTGATGTTAAGGTGTTAATGAACAAGTCAAATATTTTTAACAGATTTTCCTTTTATGAGACTGAAACGTAACCCCAATGGTATTTTATCACACTTTGTGCAATTGCCAGTTGTACTGTACTTTTTGTTAGCATTGCAATTTACTCCAGAAACCTGCTTCCTTAGCTTCTTATCCATTACTCATTTGTAAAAACTGAAACATTTTAACCCAAAAGATGAATTCTGTTTAGTTCTCTAGATTATGTTTTTACTTTTTTGTGCTCTTAACTAATTTTTATTGTAAAACTATCACAATTATAGTATTTTGTCAATCATTCAAACCTATTCTGAAATAAAAGGTAAAGCTGCATGTAGAATAATGAAAGACTGACTCAATTCTGAATTCTGCATTACAGGTGCAAACAAAAACTGTATTTTCAACAAAATAATTTTTCTCTTGACTTCAGAGAAAATCCATCGTTCTAATTTGCCGTGGTAAAAACGTAAGGACTATTTCTATAATAATCTTGGTTGAATTTTCTCAGCATGCAATATCGGCTTCCAATTAAGATTCCCCCCAAAAGTTCTTTATGATGTCATAAATGTTACAATGACCAGTCTGAAGAAGAAAAAACTATTATACTAGACAACGACACTGAAATGTTTTTCAGTAACGGACGGGGATAAGGTGGGCTAACACTTAATCTACGCATTTGGATTCGTGCACAAAGAAATTCGGAACATATGAATACTTGTAGGCTAAATTCTAAAGCGTTAGTGTTCCTTTGCCCGAACAATGGTATAATGTTCGTTTTTTTAGAATTGGCTAAGTTGAATTTACAAGTCCTCTTTCATTCGTGCTTTTCCGTCAGACTCTGAAATAGCGCCAGGTGGCGATGTTGACTATTTTCTTTATGCAATTAACAGAGGTGTTACAGCCAGGGTTTTAAAATATACAATTCCTTTATAACCACTATGGCACACATCGCTTGTTAGGTCAATTCATTTACTCGACTAAGTTATCAAAAGTTGCCTGCAAGATCCGTTTTTATATATATAATTACAGTAAGCTAACAGTTAAGTTACTTGTATAGTTGCAATCCTTTTCTACTAGTTAAGATCAGCAGTCCAACAATGAGGTTCATCACCATAGGAAAAGTCAGGTTTGAGGAAATATCAAGAAGTTAGAAAAAATTAAAGGAGAAAGCCAGTCATACTCAATAGGTAAAGTACAATAAGAGGACCCTGCCCATGTCTTAATCCTATGCAAATTTGGTACGGCTTTAATACTGATTATAATTATGTGATAGTGTGTAATAATGTGTATAATTAGGAAAATCCAGAATGTTTAGAATCAAGAAAAAAAAGGAAGATGGCTGTACAGCAGAGGAAGGTAAGCTTTGGAATACAATTATATTTGAGAGAAATCCTCCAATACAGTGGGGCCAAAAAGTATTTAGTCAGCCACTGATTGTGCAAGTTCTCCTACTTAGAAAGATGAGAGAGGTCTGTAATTTTCATCATAGGTACACTTCAACTATGAGAGACAAAAATGAGAAAAAATACAGGAAATCACATTGTAGGATTTTTAAAGAATTTATTTGTAAATGATGGTGGAAAATAAGTATTTGGTCACCCACAAACAAGCAAGATTTCTGGCTCTCACAGACCTGTAACTTCTTCTTTAAAAGGCTCTTCTGTCCTCCACTCGTTACCTGTATTAATGGAACCTGTTTGACCTCGTCATCTGTATAAAAGACACCTGTCCACAGCCTCAAACAGTCAGACTCCAAACTCAACCATGGCCAAGACCAAAGAGCTGTCGAAGGACACCAGGAAGAAAATTGTAGACCTGCACCAGGCTGGGAAGAGTGAATCTGCAATAGGCAAGCAGGTTGGTGTGAATAGATCAACTGTGGGAGCAATTGTAAGAAAATGGAAGACATACAAGACCATTGATAATCTCCCTCGATCTGGGGCCCCACGCAAGATCTCATCCCGTGGGGTCAAAATGATCATGAGAACGGTGAGCAAAAATCCCAGAACTACACGGAGGGACCTGATGAATGACCTGCAGAGAGCTGGGACCAAAGTAACAAAGGCTACCATCAGTAACACACTACGCCGAGAGGGACTCAAATCCTGCAGTGCCAGGCGTGTCCCCCTGCTTAAGCCAGTACATGTCCAGGCCCGTCTGAAGTTTGCCAGAGAGCATATGGATGATCCAGAAGAGGATTGGGAGAATATCATGTGGTCAGATGAAACCAAAATAGAACTTTTTGGTAAAAACTCAACTCGTCGTGTTTGGAGGAAGAAGAATGCTGAGTTGCATCCCAAGAACACCATACCTACTGTGAAGCATGGGGGTGGAAACATCATGCTTTGGGACTGTTTTACTGCAAAGGGGACAGGACGACTGATCCGTGTTAAGGGAAGAATGAACGGGGCCATGTATCGTGAGATTTTAAGCCAAAACCTCCTTCCATCAGTGAGAGCATTGAAGATGGAACGTGGCTGGGTCTTCCAGCATGACAATGATCCCAAACACACCGCTCGGGCAACGAAGGAGTGGCTCCGTAAAAAGCATTTCAAGGTCCTGGAGTGGCCTAGCCAGTCTCCAGACCTCAACCCCATAGAAAATTTGTGGAGGGAGTTGAAAGTCCGTGTTGCCCAGCGACAGCCCCAAAACATGACTGCTCTAGAGGAGATGTGCATGGAGGAATGGGCCAAAATACCAGCTACAGTGTGTGCAAACCTGGTGAAGACTTACAGGAAACGTTTGACCTCTGTCATTGCCAACAAAGGTTATGTTACAAAGTATTGAGTTGAACTTTTGTTATTGACCAAATACTTATTTTCCACCATCATTTACAAATACATTCTTTAAAAATCCTACAATGTGATTTCCTGGATTTTTTTTTCTCATTTTTGTCTCTCATAGTTGAAGTGTACCTATGATGAAAATTACAGACCTCTCTCATCTTTCTAAGTAGGAGAACTTGCACAATCAGTGGCTGACTAAATACTTTTTGGCCCCACTGTATTTGGAGAGGATAACTAATGACTTCAATACATGTTTATGAATATATATGAATACATGTTTCTGTTGTGGCTTTAACCATCACGTCTTTCTTTCAGCGTCTGCTGTGGCCGCTGCAAGCAGCTTAGGGTTAGTGTCTAGATATGACGATTTAAGCAGTGGATCAGTTGCAATGCTAATGGAAAAGGAAGCCAACCAACGTTTACCAAACCTGGAGAAAGATGAAAAGGACTATTGTTACCCTATTCTGCTGACGTTCATGCAGTCTCTCACTGATGAGTATGTGGATACTATGAAATATTTTGATATTCAACGTGTTTATTTGTTTACTTTTTTACGTGACTGTGTTCTTTATATAAATCTGATACCTTTTTTAAATTCTGCACAGGCAGTGGGCCACCATCGATAAAGAACTAAAAAATCCAGTGAGTTTTTTGGTGAACTGTGTTTATGTGGGAAAAGATTTGAAAATTGAAACATGTAGTAATGTTTTTTGTGTGTAATTATTCTGTTTGTTACCATCTAGATGTCAAGGATGCAGTGTGCCAAATTGTGCCAGACATTCGTAAAGTTTGTGGCAGTGACCACCCTGCAGATTATTCTGCCGGCTTTAGCCAATATTCTAGGAGCCAATACACCCAAGTCACAGACACCAGGACCACAGAACCCGACAGGCTCGGAGATTAACTCAGCATCTGGATGTCCTATATCCTCTGGGGGCTTTGAACAGGAGATATTAGACATAATGAGGAAGAGGGTGACCGGCGAAAACACCTTAAAAAGGTAAGCAGCAATTGTTTGGTTTCCAATTCAATGTATATTACAGTTTTGCAAACCGACTTTGATTAATTCAACAACTTTTCCAATCATTATGATATAAAGAAGGTGACAACAAAGAAATAAATAAAACACAAATAAGACAAAAATATAAGGCCTTATTAACCAATGCAAAGCAAAGCACCATGTTGTCTTCAAAAACACTTCTCTTCCTATTTAATGTAAAATGTGTACAACACAAGACAAGCACTCTTATTAATAAACATTTTTTTTTTAATCTTCATTTGTTGACTTGTGTGTATTTTTAAGTCCCCAGGCTGATGAAAAGGAATACCTGGGAATGACAGAGGAGAACATGATTGGTCGGGTGTATGAACAGCTTTCTGGCAATGACAAAATGGTCGCCGGTCCGCCTCAGCTGATCAGGGGTCTTATCAAAGAGGTAGTGCACCAGTTAGATGAGGCACTATTGGTTTCTCCCAGCAGAACCACCACAGAGACATCTTCCCCCTTGACCCGCGCCAAGAAAGTAGCCTCTTCCCTTCAAATAGCTGAGGAGCTGGTTGGCTTGACTCAGACCTTTTTAAGCCAACAAAGCACCGTGGACCAGACGTTTGCTTCACCAGCGGATTACGAGTCTCACATAGCAATGATGACACACAAAGTTGCCAATGTTTTTATTGAAATGGTGGAGAAATATGACAACGTTGAAGAGGAAGCCACTGAGTTGCTGAGAAAGATCTCCCACAAAGTGAAGTTGTTGGCATTAGAAAAGGATTTGATTCATGATATGGAAGTGATAATGTCAATCACCTACATTCATCAAAACATCCCAGTGCTTCAGGCACTGTCAAGCCAGGAGTTTCAAACGAACGCAAATAAAGTGGTCAGTGAGGCCCTTCTCAGTTCTGCTCCTGAAGACCAGCCAGTCATTCCTGTACAAAAAGTGCAATCTAAATCCTCTGAAGTTATTGAGACTTTTGTGAAAAACCTTCAGACAAATGCAACGTCCACACTTGCAAAACGCAGACAGTCTGTTGGAGAAATGTATTCTGTTGCTATGCAAATTTGTCACAAGGTGCAATGTAAGCTGCAGGGATTTTTTATTCCAAAACCCATGCTTGGCCAAAGTGCATGTGTTGCTGAGGGCCTCACTGATACGAGAGACGCAGAAGAGCAAGACAGTGACTTGGATTCCAGCACCAAAAAGATCCTGACTCAACTTGGGAGATTATGCAAGTCCGAGATTGATTTGGGTCGTCGTTCTGTGCCCTACCCAAGCAGAGCATCCGCTTCAGAGACCTTTCCAAAGAAGCATGTTTGTGATCAGCCATGCAGAGTCAGTTCTTATTTGGATGGTGTCCTGGACATTGTTCTGCACCTCTCACTGCCCAACTCTAGGCCAGCGGAGACAGGAAACGTTGCTTCAAAGGAGGGACCAGCTGTTGATGCTCAGCCGTTAAAGTCTTCCTCCGGTCTGTTTGCACCTGTTCTTCAGAAACTTGACAGTGAAGACTTTAAGATCACGGCTGAGAAGAGAGTGAGTGAAATCCTGGTGCGATGCGCTCCTGACAACGTTACGTCAGCGACCATGGCAGAAAAACTCGTCGACACGTACGTTACTGACGTCCAAGCGGTGGCTGAGTCTCTGGAAGGTCAGCAGTTTGAACCAGACCAGAGGACGAGCCCTCATGTGGACCGTCCACATTCAAATCAGATGCCTTCCACATGGCCCGTGTATGCTTCAGCAGCACGTTTGTGTAAAAACATGCAGAGCCAGATTCAGAGACTTTATGCCAACCAAATCTTTCTACCCGTCTCTGTTTCTCAGACGGAGAGTTGGGAATCGTTCTTGTCGCTCAGTCCTTGCACTAAGGAGGTCCTTTACCAGCTCGCAGATTTATCTGAGACAGAGAAGCCGGCTGTTGGCTGTAGTTCTTCTGAGGCGTCCATGGTGAGCTTCCAATCTGTAGGCAATGTATTTTTCTCTTATGTGAAGGAAATATCTGAACCAAGTTCACTCACCTCTTTAGGTCAGCAACTTTCAACGGAGGATTTCCAAACAAATGCCCTAGAAAAAGCCAGATATACACTCAGGAGATTGAGCAGTACATTTCCCAAACAGAAGAATTCAAAGCCAACAGAGGAGATTACCTTGAGCACAACAGCTGTCTCTGAGTGCACAGATTCTACTACCCTTCAAATGGTTGAAGAAATGGCAAATGATTTAAGTAGTATTTTGAAGATATCAGATTCTATTGTTACTTCATGTGATGAAAAGTCTTTGCCTGAAGAGACGGAAAAAAAAACCTTCTCAGATTTTAATAAATGGTCCAACCAACAAAATATCAGATAATAAGCTCTATGCCATTGCCAAGACTCTTTACCTTAACTTGACAACAAAGTTGCAGACTAACTTCAGTGCTTTAAACGAGAAAGACCCCGGTTATTCTGAACCTATTCAAGCCAAAAACATGCGCAGTTCCATCCTGGTTTCCATCCGAAACGCGCTTGGCAAAAGACGGCAAACCGAGGCACCCGACGAAGTTGATGAAATACAACGTTTATTTGAATCAATGTCGGACGAGTTTGAGATGGGCAGTTTAAGTGGTGAATTTACTGACCTTAGCTTAAACACCCTGACGCCAACATCATCTTCCTCCACCGTTGAATCTCCAGAGTCTCCAAGGCCATTGAAGGACATGCTTAGTGCTCTTCCTGGGAGCCCCTTGATTCCCTCTGAGTTACCTAGGATGTCTCCCCCCCTGCTCACACAGTCCCTGGTTGTTGATGTGAGCAACTCAAAGGCCTCTGTTTGTGATGCCAGGAGGACCATGTCTGCTGTTGTAGATACTATCATGAAGGAGGTGTACCCGGAGGACATGGTGAATATGTCTGAGGCTGATGAAACCACGGCAATGACCACACTAGAAGAGCTCACATCCGTGGGGAAACTGGAAGACCGCTCAAAGGATCTGACTCACAAAGTACAGTGTATCATTTCACAGAGCAGTTTAACCCCTCACATGCCGGTCAGCGCCTCCCAAAGTGTTTCAGGTTTAATTTCAACACATTTGGAGAGCAATGAGAAAAAGGTTGACAAGCCCAGCGCCCTTGAAATGATCCGTCTCTTTACGGAGGAGTCGGTGAGGCGTCTTCTCCCTCTCATGTTCTCTCCCTTTGCGTTTATTCCCGTCATTCAAAGCTCTAGCACAACGTCTGCATATGACGAGGTCACAGCCACTATCCATGAGAAAACCTCTAGTGGGACTGAAGCCATGAGTCTCTTCTCCGCTGTCATGGTGGCTCAGGTCTTGGATTCAGTCTCTGACATTTCGAGCAATGCGTTGTCTTCGGGTGAAACGTCTCCACCCTTAACTGGAGTTATGCAAGAGCTCGAGTCCAACCTTAGCGTGGAAGAGATGGAGCATCCTCCCTACTTTGAGACAGAAGTCAAAGACAGAATATCATCTAGTCTAGACATGGACTCAGACAGCGACTTAACTGGCCTGACGACCGCTCTACTACTACGTTTGATGTCTAAAATGAGCTCCCAGCCCGACAACATCCACTGTGAAGAAGCTGAACTCCTTAAAGAGAGGCTTATTGTGGAGGTCTGTGCAGTGCCTGGATGGTCTGCACCTGAGGCCAAGCCTAAAGACCAGAAAATCAACAAAGTCTACAGTGAAGTATATAAGAGCCTGTTGAATGAGCTTGGGACACAGGATGTAATGTCAATTTCAGCTCGGGGTCCACATTTTGACCAAGTGTTGGTTCAGTCTTTGAGAAATGAACTTGGGCTGGAACAGAGGAGCAGCAGTGAGGAGTCGTACACAGGTTCAGGGGCGCAGAGTGAGACCAGTGTTCTGCCAGAGAGTAAGAACAGTAAGACGTTCAGCCACCCAATTAAGATTCCTAAGAAGAGGAGTATTTTTAAGGTAAAGTAGTTTTAGATATCGCCCATAAAACAAATGAGTGACTCTGTATAATTAAAACTGGATTCACCATAAATGTTAAAATATTAACAAAAAGTTGTACTAATAAAAAATAAAACAATGTGTCAACTATTATTTTACTTGTAAAGGTTAAATGCCCCAAAAATGTAATAAAAAAAATTGTCAGCTCTAAATCAAGGTTATAATTTGTTTTTGAAATGACTTTAGGGTATCAGATTGTGTCATGTTGTGCCATACTCTGAAGAGCCTGTTTAGAGGACATTGCCTGAGGAGTCTTTGCCCTTTCTCAGCTGCTCCTGTCTGAACAAAAGAGTGCACCTTTGTTTACTTATTAAAACGTTTAAACAAGTAATTCAAGTCGTTTTTGGTGTTTTTTTATTACATCTTATTTAATCATCATTTTAACATGTACTCATAGATGTATCGGCAACACAATAAAATAGTTGGTCGGCAGAATAAGAAAAAACAGAAAGAAAGGATCTCCTCTTCAGGAATTAAACACAGAACAGTAACCTTTGGAATGGAGCGATACAGGTGGTAACAGATCTGCTGTAAGAATGTGTTTCTAATATAATAATTATTAAATACATATACAGTACATTGGTAAAAACCGACATGGAAAAAAAAGTGGCATCAAACCATTGGCAAAGTAGTTTCTTGCCTATGCCCAACCAGATATATGCCGCCAAAGAGCTACTAAAGCCAGCAAAACACACATACTGCATTTTTAACTGGCGTTCCCAATCCACTCCTCTCTTTGGATTATGTATTGCTCACCTTACACTCACTCTTTGTAACAGCTGCGGTAGTCTCCAAAGGATGGGCTGTCTTAGTTTGTTTTAATTTAAAACCTCTTCTAAATTGTAATCTGTCTGTCGCATTATGGCAGGCAGAATGTAAATAAAGAGTTGCTATGGTAACAAGTAGTCGTAGATCGTTGCTTAGAAAAGGCGAGGACATAGGTGCCAGTATATCCTGCTGGTTTATGATCAGTGATACAGTAACACGTAAACATGTAGAACCATGAGAAATGAACCTGACAGTGACGAGATCAGAGGACAACACGGACGGAGGAAGAGAAAACATCCTCTTGAGGGTTGCATCTCTGAATGTTGACGATACCTGATGGGGGGGATTTGAGAACTACATTCCCAACCAGCTGAGGTCATCAGATCTAAAATAAATATGAAGAAAAAAAACAGAGGAACTGTATTAGCTGTCTGAAAATATCTTCGCAACAGTATTTCTGAGCATATGTGTCAGATTTTTTGTTCATTAAACTTTGCTACTTTTTATCTGCAGTTTCTTTATTCAGTTGTATTGCACATAGAATTTTTTACGTAGTTACTCAAAGTGCTCTAAAAATAAAAGGCTTATTATTCAGTTTTTCTAATTCTGAATAGTAGTGAAGCTCACTGCGCCTGGGCCTTTGTTATGATCTGTCCTGTGGACATGAGTTCTGCCACTCTGGCTGCAGCCGGATCAAACATCAGGCTGGCTGCTGCCACGACAACGCCATCTCTGTAAAACAAATATGTCAACAGGATTCAATGCTGAAAGAAGTTAATCATTGAAAAAATGAACAACCCAAGAAGGTTAATTCCTACAAATACTGAACTTACTTGATATAGAATGCCAAGAACTTCCTCTCCTCAACTTTGCCTTTGAAGATTATTTCTGTGTATCCTTCTCCAAAACCTTGGGAAAAATAAGTAAAATAGTCACCCCAGCCTGAATCCACACTGAGACGAGTAGTATTAAGAAGTAGCCCTTTGTCTGATTCTATCACCTCACCTGCATATCTGATGCTTTTCCCAAGCAGCACAGTCCAGAAGAAAGGAACGGAGTTAATGTGGGTCTCCTTACGCAACATATTTAAGGCTGCTACTCTTCCTATGGGAAGAGGAAGAAACACATGCTAAACTAAATAAGGGGTTCTGACAGGTCCTGATTGTATTCTATCATATGTTGTATCATGTTCTTAATTCATGGTTCCGGAGGGCTGACACACAGTATTTCTAAAACCATTCAGTCTAAGGGAACGGTTTTATCACCAAAATATTACATTTTGCCTTCATTACATTTTAATGAGGGAAACGGCAATTTAGCAAGAGCTCATCCTGATATGTGAAGTTTCATGTAAAGGATCTGATCTTTGCCAGAAGCTTAAAAACACCCTCTGGCCCCCAACAATAATAACTTGAACCTCTATATTGTTATACGTTTGTTACCATGGGCGTGTGCCAACTGCCAGTGGCCAATGTTGACCCTCTGGTCGCCGCGTATGGACAGAGGAAATGACGTTACGTCTCCTGCCCCAAACACATCAGGAATGTTGGTCCTCATGAACTGTAAACAAAATGGCGTCCGTGTCACTGTCAAAGCATTGGCAGGCAGAGTGACGAGAGTGTGGTCTGTATTTTACCTTGTCAATGATGACAGCTTTCATAGCATCCGTCTTCACCTCGCTGCCCATCAAGAAGTCAGAATTGGGGATGACGCCTGGCGATAGGATGACAGGCTTACAGTGGGGTTGGTCTTAACCAATAGAATGACAGGCTTACAGTGGGGTTGGTCTTAACCAATAGGATGACAGGCTTACAGTGGGGTTGGTCTTAACCAATAGGATGAGAGGTTTGCAGTGGGGTTGGTCTTAACCAATAGGATGACAGGTATGAAGTGGGGTTGAACTGGTCTTACATGAAAGAAATGTTCCACCCCTTAGAGAGTCACCTGAATGGGTCTAACTTAACTGATTAATTGTTTCACCTGTGGCACTTAAGAGTGTTTTACAATGAAGAGCGCACCAATAAAATGTGTTGTTATTATTATTATTACCTAGATAAACAGTTGTACAAATATAATAATTGTTAGAATTTAATTAAGGTTTCTATTCAGAAATGATCTCACTAGTTTCAGTAAAATAGTTGAATGAATGTACGAATAAATAAAAATGACTTACCTATTCCAGCAATTACCACATCAGCTTCCAAAATAGCCCCACTTTTTAGGACCACCATGCTCACCTAAAATAAATATAAATTAACTAAACAAATAAAAAACGTCCAACAACATACAGTGTAACCCTAACTCAGATCCTTTATCAGGAGAATGTATTTGTACAGAGTTTTCTTACCATGCCCTTTTCTCCTCTGATTTCCTGTACTCCATCATTCATGTAGAATTTAACATTTTTCTCCTCCAACATCTTAAATGAGAATATCATGTTTTTGATGCCCCACAAGGACAAATAATAGTGAACATTTACAGTGTGTGGAGGAACTACAACTTTAAAAAAAAAAAGTTTAATTCTAAATCTTAAAAAAAAAATTCTGACCTGCATTGTCATGTTGCCAATTTCAGGGCCCAGCGACTTCTTAAAGGGGCAGGCAGAGTTACCAACCATGGCAACACTCACAGCTTTGTCTGACAGATATGAGGCTACCTCCATACCTACAATATAAACAGCAAGTATCATAATAATATCAGCACATAAACAAATAGTTGTTTTGTTAAGCAACTTATGTAACAAATGGACAACAGAACAGAAGATACAGGATGTGTGGGGACCTGCCTATGAAGGAGGCACCAATAATGACGGCCTTTTTGCCTTCACAGGATCGATGAATGCCTTTGGCATCCTCGTAGGTCTGGACTGACATCACTCCTTCTAAGTCTGAACCAGGACAACTCAGCGGCCTCGCCCTGCAATTAGTAGAGAAGGGGCTAGCGAGTGAGAGATAGATCAACGTCTTAAGTATGATTCATCCAACGATTCACATTCACAATAGTGGCTTTACTAATGCTAATAGCACACTATATTGAGCTAATCCTGCTAATAGCATAGTGAGCTAATGCTGCTAATAGCATAGTGAGCTAATATTGCTAATAGCACACTGTATTGAACTAATACTGCTTATAGCATTGTGAGCTAATGCTGCTAATAGCATAGTGAGCTAATATTACTAATAGCACACTGTATTGAACTAATACTGCTAATAGCATAGTGAGCTAATGCTGCTAATAGCATAGTGAGCTAATATTGCTAATAGCACACTGTATTGAACTAATACTGCTTATAGCATTGTGAGTTAATGCTGCTAATAGCATAGTGAGCTAATATTGCTAATAGCACACTGTATTGAACTAATACTGCTTATAGCATAGTGAGCTAATGCTGCTAATAGCATAATGAGCTAATATTGCTAATAGCACACTGTATTGAACTAATACTGTGAGCTAATGCTGCTAATAGCATAGTGAGCTAACACTGCTAATAGCGTAGTATAATATAGAAGAGTAAGTCACTGACCTACAACCAGTTGAGATGAGTAACTGGTCATAAGGCTGCATGGTGCCATCATTCAACTTCACTGTCTTCTTCTCTGTATTGACTGACAAGGCCTGAAGAAAACTGTCACTGTTACAGAAAAGTCACAGTTCACACAATTTTTCTTTTCGATATCACATAATAATAACTCCAGATAGCATTGGTTTATTAACAATTAAAAATGTATTTATATCTGCTCATTATTATAATTTTTTTTTTGTATTTATACATTTTATTTTATTCATGATTGTTTAGCTGTTTTAATTTATTTTTCTGCCAGTACAGGGTACTACTCGAAAATAGATCTAGTCTCAGTCGGTTACCCTTTATAAATAATGAATAAAAATTTATAAATTAAACAGATTTTACCTCCTTTTCTGTCCACACCTCTATCCCATGTTGCTGAAAGAACTCAGGGGGCCGAAGGAGGATATTGCTGGTCTCTGAATTCATGGCCTGAGAAGCGCATTGGAGAAAAGGCGTTATATATATATATATATATATATATATATATCTTTATTATTAGGTGAAAATGAACATTCGCCAATTCAGCTAAAAATTGTTTTTAAAATCTAAAGGTGAGGATGCTGAAAGAATGCTCTTTAAATGCGGACTATTATCATCCAATCAGCGTTCTCGTTACCGACCGCTGGCCTTATCTTGCTAAGTTTGGGCTTGTTTTAAAATCTAAAGGTGAGGATGCTGAAAGAATGCTCTTTAAATGCGGACTATTATCATCCAATCAGCGTTGTCGTTACCGCCCGCTGGCCTTACCTTGCTAAGTTTGGGCTTGTCGAAAGGTGGCAGGGTATCCTTGGTAACCATGATGACGCGGCCCTCATAGTTGTTCTGCCTCAGGGTCTCAGCACACAGCAGGGAAGCAGGGCCTGTGCACGATACAAGGTTAGAAAAGGTCCATTGTTTATCAGCCAATGATCATTAATAAGTCACCGTTTAGGTTTCCTGCGCTGTAACAACACCCTATGATTGAGGCCTTTGAGATTCCAGAACAATAGGCTAGTCATGCTAACAATGAGTTGAAAGACGTAACGCCTAACTTCCACACACATCCCTGGTTTAAAGAATAATTAGGAACAGCAAACATTGATTGTGCAACCTTGCATGTGAATGTTATCATTAGTATTATTGTTAGCAATAGTCTTAATATTTCATAATTTTAACATAATTTACATTCAGAATACTATTATCATACATACGCATACGACTGCTTAGATTAAATGCTATTAAGAACCACTATTTCCACAAGTCCCAGTTGTCCCAGTGTATATCAGAAGATGTCATTATGGGTTAATGTCATTGGACCCAGTCCCTCTCACCTCCTCCAATCAGCAGGACTGTATGGTTGACCTCTGGTGCTCTGCAGCTCATCTCCCTTACACGCTTGGTCAGCCCCAGAGTCTTAACAAATAAACATGGATTTAACAAAGTGACTGCTTGGCTGTGAGAACATGTTGCTGTGAAATCCAGTCAGACTGTATTAAAAAGGATGTGACGTTTTGAACCATGTGGCAGATTACCTTTTTGTTGGCAGAAACGTACACCTTGCCATTCTCAACTTTGACCTGTGAATCAAATAAAACATACTAACATTTAGGATGAACACCAGCCTATAGGAGTGCTAAATAATGGTCTATAGGTAGTATACCCATGTCCTGGGAGCTGTTCACCTTATAACAGGGCAGGCTGTCAAGTCCAGGATACTCCTCAATGTCTCCTGTGTTGACGTTGAAGCAGGCACCGTGAAATGGACATCTCACTCTATCTCCAACCAGTGTTCCTGTTACACACAGGGATTATCATTATTGAAGGGACTTACAATGCTTGCTTTACACAAACACATTTATTTACAGCCCTATTGACAACTATCAGGACTCAACAATACTTCACTTTGGCTGATTACTATATTGATGACTTGCTGACTTCCCAAGCCAATCACATTGAGGGTAGTTGTGAAATCTTTTAGAAGGGCTAGAGACGTAAAAACATGCGATTGGAAAGTCAATACTTGAAGTTAAACAACAGATCTACAACAAATCTGGCATAAAATAGTTTTCATACACCTTTGTGACTACAATGGTACCGGTAAGTTGACTCTGTTAGCTGTTATTATGGTATGCTATGAATCATAAACCCAAAAATATATTATATTATTTTCAAATAACTTATTTTGGACAGGTTTCTCTGTGTGTGTGTGTGTGTGTGTGTGTGTGTGTGTGTGTGTGTGTGTGTGTGTGTGTGTGTGTGTATACTTACCTTTGACCAAAGGAGCTCCATAATGTGAACATCTGCTACCAACAGCTCTGTATTGTCCCTGGGTCCGGACCAGCAATACTTTCTGCTCCTCTAACATCACTTCCTTCATCCTGGACCAGACAAGAGTTAACAATACAGTGCACTTTATGTGATGTGTTATTTTATTTTCTTACTTGTGTAATGTGTTTACATGTTCTTTGGAAACTTTTTTGAATGGCAAACATTTCATAATAATCGAACTCTTTCTGTGATTATGTGATGTTACTACATACTGGCCATCTTTTAGGTCAGACTCGAGACCTACAAGCCCAGTGACCTCCTGCTCTGGGTGCTGGTCAGGAGACTGCACACGACTCATATCTATGAAACAAAAGGATAAAAATTATTGGCTTTACTTTATTAAAACTGTAATATACATGAACCTCGAAGAAATGAGCACTTGACTCCAACGGTCCCGGTTGATAGGTTACTACTTTCTGCACGACTGCAGCAGCCACCAACGTCGCACTGGCTGTGTGTCCCGTGACCTACTACTGTCATGTGTCTGCGTTTGGTCAGTCCTTGCTAACGCTAACTACCTAAATCATTCATTGCAACTATGGATAACAACGTATATACCGCTCTTTAGAATGATGCACACGAGATATGTAAAGTCAAATAAAAATAGGTTGAGTGATGGAGCGTTGCAAAATAAACGGAACCTGGATCGTAATCCCTTTCCCCCTTAATCGATCATGCCTGTAGGCTAGTTACACACCTGTTCTCGCCTTTGCTACTGAGCTCGATGTCGAAATGAAACCCTGAATGTATATCCGTGCAAATCCAGTCTTTGCTGTAATATTTAGAAACACAAAGCGCTTCATAAAAGGTATTGTATTTCAAGGTTGCTCACACGCTACGCTACAATTTTGGATGTGTTCTCAGTCCGAGGTGACTACTCGACACTGAATGTGCGGATTTCTGAAAATAATTCAAAAGAATCCATTCAATCTTGTTCGCTGTGAATATGAGCAAAGTAACAGTGACTAGGCAAAATTAAACAGTGGGGCAGGGCAAGTTTTGGATACTCCTCATGGTGTTTCGCTCCAACGTGACATGGCTCCATTTGGCAGGGGCTGTGTGTTCCAGCAACCAGCAGGGGGCGGCGATGATCCAACTCTGGAACTGGTTCGGCAACTCAACCTTTGCCAGAGCTCTAATTTCCTAAATGATATTATGAATTGCGCCTGTTATGTTTTATGAGCTCTCTCCGTTCCCTTCTTTGATTTTTAGACGTTTAGTTCTTTTTTTCCCCTCCCAATATCGAACGGGCTTAATGTACGGTTCCCATGGAGGATGAACCTTCCAATAAGACAATGACCCCAAACATACTTCAAAATCAACACAGAAATGGTTCGGTAAAAAAAAAAGCATTGTTTTGCCATGGCAATCTAAGTATCCGGACTTAAACTTTATCGAAAACATATAGTCTGAATTGAAGAGGGGAGCCTATATGACAACCCTTAGGATATCAAGAATCTTGAAGGGTTCTGCATGGAGGAATGGTCCAAAATCCCTCCAAATGTGTTCTCCAACCTTACTAAACATTCTAGAAAAAGGTTCAATCCCGTTATCCTTTCCAGGGAAGGCTGCACTAAGTATTCAAACAGGGGTGCCAAAAATTGTGAAACTTTTTTGGGGAAATAAATGTATAGCCTAATGTGAAAAATTAGCAATTTTGTTTGATTCCATTAAATCATTAATAAAGTAATATGTTTTCCACATTCTATATCTCTATACAATATATCTCAGTAATGGTATTATTTATTTTCGACTGTCTTTTTTGCTAATTTTCACCAAGGGTGCCAATAATTCTGGAGCTGACTGTACAATGTGGTTTGAAACGGCCAAAGAGGTCGATTAAATCAAATGCAAAGATTTACCAATAAAACAGAAAATCGCATATTGTGTATAAAGGATACCACTTATTGTAAACTGAATTGTAAATATATTTGAATGTGATATTAGAAACTGGACTGTTGTTTTTCCAGGGTTTGGTCTCTGGAGGTTGTCTACTCAGGCCAGGATAGTGGCAGCGGGAGACCAGGTCTTTTGGGGCTGGACATGGGAGACTCGGACAAGGTAACATCATGGGGCTCTGCTTGGTTGGTACACTGGCTGTATCAGGGGGTTTAATAGCTCCACTTAGGATAAAGATTTATTATTGACTAATTAGTCAGACTCTGGTGGCCGTAGCTGTCCCTGAAGTCACACGGGATGATATGATGCAAACAACAGATAATGTTGACATTGTTTTGAGGCCCAATCATGACATGTTTTCATAATTCTACAGTACCAGTCAAAAGTGTGGGCACTCTTTCCCATTAGGACAGTGTGTCCAAACGTTTAACTGGTACTGTATATTGGCAAAATAGCGTGTTTCAATGGCATCAACATGAATACCAAATCCATAAAGACCATGTGACTTGTCTGTCAACACTAGTCAAGATCATGACATATCACTAAAATGGATATCAAACTTTGAATAAAGTGAATAATTGTAACACTTGCCCATTCTTAATTCATATATTGTGTTGGGATGATATTTATAGTGTCTAAACAGCCCATACATGTCTTGTGGACTAATTATTAGTTGCAATATATGCTGATAAATTGTACAAATCATATACACGGTAAGTGGCAAAGTAGCAACCAGGGGCGAAGCCACAAGTGGGCCTGGACAGGCTCGTGTGGGTCAGATTGAGATAGGCCCGTCCAATCACATTGGGCTCAATTATTTAAAATCTCACCCTAAATAGAAAATGTACTTTGGAGTTGTTCAGACTATTGTGTATGCTGGCTAATCATAAACTCTTTCTGAATTCAATAGGGGGTCCTTGTCATCTAAGTTGTTTAAATTGCCCTCCTCCATATTTATTTATTAATATAATTACCATCTATACTATTAAGTGCAGGAGAGAGATGTGTGCTCCAACAAAGCTAAACAGGGTCTCAAGTCTCGCTGTATATCTCTCAGTGCTTGTACAGCATATCTTTGGTTTATACTTGGCAATCTATTTTATGTGAACTAAATATGTTTATAATTGTATAAATATCCTGTGTAAAAACGGTAGGGTCTGTGTATGTACGTTTTCTGCATTGGATGATTGTGTTGATTGACTTGCATTAGACTATATTTACAACTTGCACTTGTATTGTAAGGTTAGTTGGATGTTAGTTAACGTTATGCCCGACCACATTTTCTCTAGGCACTTCCATAGGATAATTCCTGGCTCTGCCACTGGTACCAACTCCTTAATACGTTAATAAGTAAGGAGTCCTAAATGTTTAATTATTATACAGATTGTAACCATTATGTTCCATACAAATATGAACAGATAACTGTCAAACTGGAACTGGAGTGGACAAGAAAAACAATTTTCATATTTCATATTTATTGCCCTTCCATGCTAAGAGTGTTTACAAGTGTTACAAAGTGATAAAGGACTGTAGCAAAATAAAACATAATCCCCAATCCAGCCAACCTCTGTCCTTGGCACAGACAAAGCCTAATCAGACATATCTATATATCTGTCTAAGTACACATATTACAGTCGTTTACTCACATCTGGTGTCTTGTTTTAAACCTAACTATCCATACTGGTGGATGGCATCAGTCTTATTGGGCTCATTGAAATATATCTGTGATGTAGTGTAACATAACGTGATCTTGTTTAATCTCAAACAATCTGGGATTTGCACTTTAATCCAAAGGAACTTTAAAAACTGTGCATTCAACTCAAGAAAGCCTTTGCCATTGCAGTGTTATAAAGCAGATGGATGGTGTGAGTGAATTTGGGAAGGGGAAGCTCATTTATAAATCATTTTGTACTTTAGTTGTAATTATGTTGCTTTTCTTCTTTGTGTCCATTTCCTCAAGGGACCACAGTGGGAGTGTTAGCAGCCACATTACTAGAGGATAAGACAGTGTTGACCTGATCTCTGTCAGCTGTCTCAGCCCTGACAGCTAACTAGATGAGCCAGGTCTGCTGAGAGGTGAGCTCTGTGTACTGCTAGTACTTGTTCATCATGTGAAAAATTATTACTGTATTGTATTGTACTGTTTTACTTGTTATTTTACAGCAATCTGAAAAACTGTATATTACGACATTGTAGAAGCTGGGGTGAGGGCTGTGCCAGCAGACCATGTCCGGCCGTTTGGCCAACGACTCCTCTCCTTTCTACTTCCAGCTGACTCTGTTCTGGGAGCTGGGAGCCTCCAGATACCTGTTCTTCAGCCTGACCCTGCTGCTCTATGCTGTTATTGTATCTTTTAACGTGGTCATTATCGTGGTAATATGTCTGGAGAAAACGCTGCATGAGCCCATGTATGTCTTTATATCCTGCCTGTCTCTGAACTCTCTCTACGGCTCCTCTGGTTTCTTTCCCAGATTCCTCATGGACCTCCTGTCAGACACACACCTGATCTCACGACCTGTCTGCTTCACACAGCTATATATTATTTACTCATATGCTTCATCTGAGCTATTTGTTCTCAGCATCATGGCTTATGACCGTTATGTGGCTATATGTAAGCCATTACATTACCACAGTATAATGAGTCCCAGGACAATGTGTATGCTGGTAGCAGCAGCCTGGTTGATCCCTGTGTTTTCTCTTGGTGGCCTTTTGTATCTAACCATCAGACTACCCCTGTGTGGGAATCAGGTGCCCAGGTTTTTTTGCATGAACTGGCCAGTGGTACAGCTCTCGTGTGTGGACACTTCTCTAAACAGTGTTGCAGGCCTGTTTGTTACAGCAGCAACTGTGTTCCTTCCACTGTGCTTTGTGCTGTACACCTATCTGAGGATCCTTCTGGTCTGTCAGCAGAAATCCTCAGAGTTCAGAGGCAAAGCTCTTCAAACCTGCCTGCCTCACATTGTCAGTTTTGTCAACTATTCCATCACCTTGTTCTGTGAGGTGTCACTGAGTCGCTACAAAGCTGACCAACTGGATCCATTCATAGTAATGATTTTGTCTCTAGAGTTCATAATAATTCCCTGTTTGCTGAACCCTCTCATCTATGGACTGAAGCTGCCTAAAATCAGAGTAATGATCTATCGGATGGTCCACACTAACAAAGCCTCTTTCTGAGGCGTTAACACACTGATTTAATTTGTCAGGGTGGGATTCAATCTACTGTACGCATGTTAGATCCAAAGAAATGTTTCAACTTCCGTTACTTGTTTTCCCTAAATGAATATCGAATACAATATCTCATGTTTAAAGGTTGTGTGTCCAAATGTCCAAAACCATAAAACATCTCTGTTGTATATTTCATAAAGCAACACATTTCAAATAATAATAATAATATTAATTAATTATAAAGTATTAATGTTTTCTCATTTTATCCCCATTGTAAGTATGTCGGTTTGGATTAACTGTGACCCTAAATGCTTGAAATAGTACAGTTTCAACCGACTGACTCAATAAAATAATGGCACATTTTAGTTGATAGGAGAATCTATCAGTGGCCACTTATATTTTATTTTAATGTTGTCTGTTGTAACAGAAATGTACTCAAGTCACCATGGTAGTGTGTTGCTGCTTATAGGTAAACTGTCTGCTCTGCTGCTGCACATCCTCTCCTGGCCAGTAGAGGCCACTCTAACCATAGTAAATGTGCCCGTTGATTCCAGCACTGAACAAAGTAACAACCAGTCGTGCGTTCATCTAGAAATGACCACCAGCTCGTTAACCTAATGGCATTGCTGCCTTTAGAATATTGAATTGAATCAGTCTGAGAAGTATAACTGTTACATGCACTTCCAGTGCTAGCTGTAGAAAAGAGCCAAACCCACATCTATTTCACTTGTCTTGAGTTACTTGATACTTGTTTTCATTATTAATAGAGGACTGCTGAATTTTCTATATTCAAGTAGGCTACTATGTGCAATGGCATTACAGCCCAAGGCATACAGCATATGACAATAGAATGTTACACTAACACGACATTAAGTGTGTCACATACAACCTTACATTAGGGTGTATGAACATGACTGGGCTTTTTTAACATGTATGTAATGATCGTTCCAATAAGGGTAGCCATTAATAGATACTGAAGACATTTGTATGGCTTTACTATTTCAAAGGAAACTATTATGATGCATTTTCCGGTTTCATATGCATTGAGTTATACAGGACATGGGTCAAAGCAGAATAACAGGTTTGATTGGCATGTAGGGGGTTGTTTACCACCTAGGAGAGGTGATATGAACCATATGTGCACATGGACTTGTTATTCTCTGAGTGTATAATGGGAAGGGGACTGTTTCCTTATTGCTTTGTGTCCCTGGGTTCAGACCAATACTCTGTGTAGGAACTATAATGCGCTGGGATCAACCCTAATAAACTTTATCTGTGCTAACCTTACTTGACCCTCATCATCATTCAGCAATTGTATTTCCTCGGCATAGAATAATCAAAGATGTCATAAACTAAATTGAGATTTATGAATAAAATGTTAACATTAAAATGTTATCCATCCTTGAAAAAAATCATTTTTAGTTAAAACCATTAACGTATGTCCCTTTTTGTCCAAATCTTTTCATGTCGATGGAACTTTTCTTATGAATGAATCGCTTCGGAAAATTTAAAAAATAAGCTCAATAGGCCTACAATGACTAATATTTTATATTCTGGCATATATTAGACAAAATAACTGTTCACTTCAGAATACTGATATAAATACTACTGAAAAGGTTTAGTGGGGGAAAAAACGGTCTGTGGGTATTTTATGGCTGTAGTTTACCACTGGTACCTTTGACTATGGTGGTGGCTCGTCATCTGTTTCATATTAGGGTTAAAATGTTCACAGGGTTGGAACTTTTCCCTCCCTTAGCTCCAGCCAATCTTAAAGGCTGACTTTTATTTTGAAGGTTCACACAGTTATTTCGAGGCCATCTCTGATTACGTCACATCGCTACTGTGGGGTTGTTGTATTCACGTTCCTGCACGTGAACTACACGAACGCTTGTGGGCGGTGAGACAAGTCTGGTGCCATTGTTGGCCTTGGTTGAATTTAATCAACAGTCGAACTGCATTCTACCCTTCGGTCTATGATTTCAGCAGCGTCTCTCTTCCCTCTCAACTTGGTCCAGGAAAGAGTCGGTTTATGTTAAAAAAGGTTGTCAGTCAGTGTCATATCAGCTCGGCAACCTACTGGTAAGCTTGCCAGCTACTAGTTTGTAAACATTTGAAATGGTTTAAAACAATGGTTTTAACGAAGGTTGTTTTGCGCCAGGCACCATTTAACAGCAAGAAGCTATGCGTTTGTGTACGGTACATAATTATAATTTGTGTGTGTGTATATATATATATATATATATATATATATATATATATATATATATATATATATATATATATATATATATATATATATATATATATATACACACACACACACACACATACATATATTAGCCTGAAGAATTCGTTGCTACGGTGTATTAAGTCCTTGCAGTCATAAATTGGATTGTTGTTGCAATATCGACTTTAGCCTGGATTGGACATTGATTATACTAGTGCAGTAGTGGCTTCTTGTCCAACCGCGAGACAACGTTTTTAACCGGGGTGATGCAAGATCTGTACATTTTGCACGGTCTTTGTACTCCACTTCCCACCAGCATCACGGGACAAATTAAACTAAACAACACTGTTTTTCGAGATGCATATATCATTGAATAGGCAAAGGCTTTAAGTTTAAACCCTCGGTGGCAACTCTATCCAAACTAATCAGCTGAATTGTTGTTGCGACCGGTTTAATACATAATTTATGCATACTGTAGGCATCATTGCACATGGCAGAGTAGCAATTTCACATACTGGCCGCAATACCCACTCATACAGTTCGTAATGTCTCCGTCCATTCCTTGCTAGCAGTCCTAAGCAGGGTAGTAGTTATGATGTTTAATTTAAAACGTATAAACATGGCGCTTAGACCATAACAGTTGAGATTAGTTTAGCCTTGCTATCCTTAGGACGATGGAGTAGGATCAGGTTGAAAAATCCATTATATAGACCTAAGCAGGGTAAAGGTCTGCCTTGACCTCAATTATTCATGACCTATTTTCTTTCTAGTGACCATCATAACCCTTTTTAATGTGTGACATTGATATGAATTTATTCAAAATAGATGAACTCCCTCCTGACATGCATTTCTCGCTTCTCGGTGATATAATAATAAAATCAGTTATAGCGCTTTTCCAAACACAGAACACTTCATAAGTATACACAAGTCTGCAGCATTTGCTGGAATAGTGTAAGATGTTGACAGCGTGTGTGTCTCTCTCTGTTTCAGCATAATGACGACTGTGTCACAGACCAAGGAGATCTTCCGGAGTGCTGAAGCAGTCTGTTTTGATGTCGACAGCACTGTCATTAAAGAGGAGGGGATTGATGAACTCGCCAAATTCTGCGGTGTTGGAGATGCAGTCACAGAAATGTATGTAGTGTGTTTTCAGTTTGATCATTATTACAGCATAATCATGTCACAGATGAGTGTAAAAGTGTTAAATATACCTTCTTCGTCCTGTAAAACAGAAGGAAAACCAAACTTTTGCACTCAACCTGCTATACAATCTAATAACTAACCTGTAGCATTCGTTTCATCATGAGTATTTACTGGTGAGCAACCCAATACACACACTCAGCTGATTGGCTTACTCAAGCTGTTCCACTTCAGGACTCGTAAAGCCATGGGGGGGTCAGTGACATTCCAGACGGCGTTGGAGGAGCGCCTTTCCGTCATACGATGTTCCAGGGAACAAGTTAACAAACTAATTACGGACCACCCACCTCAGTTGACTCCAGGTATTAAGTAAGTGCTGTTAGATTTCTGGTATGTCTTGTCCTACATGCAATCAACAGCGTCTTCTATAAATGTTTTTGTTGTATGTATATATGGGAATTATGTATTCCAGTATCAGCCATGTTGATTGTCATTCTAAATATTATTTTTATTTAATTTTACTAGTGTAGAGCACAAAAGAAAATATACATTAAGCTGAAATGTATATGATTCAAATGCATCAATATATTGATCTATAGAAGGAACTTGACATGAATTAATAGGTTAAATGAACTTAAAATATATAACTTATAGGCCCTGTGATAGACTGGCGTCCTGTCCAGGGTGTACCCTGCCTTACGCCCTGTGTTGGCTGGGATAGGCTCCAGCCCCCCCCCGCGACCCTGTAAAACAGGATAAGCGGTAGAAGATGAGAGAGTGAGAGATGAACTTAAAATAAAAAAAGAGTAGAAAAAATTATTTCTTCTGGAGGTATAGAAAAATATTTCATAGTCCGATTAAAATTTCAGATTTTATTTCTTTAGTTTTTGTTATACATAATGAAATGTTGATCTTTGTTCTTGCCCATCATAGAAAGAAAGAGTCAAAAAGTCTGTTTACACATTTTGTTGACTATGCAGAGAATTCCCCGTGGTGTAAAGTGTTGTTCTGTTATGGTCTAGGAGCTGTATAAAGTGTTGTTCTGTTATGGTCTAGGAGCTGTATAAAATGTGGTTCTGCTGTGTTCTAGGGAGCTGTATAAAGTGTTGTTCTGTTATGGTCTAGGGAGCTGTATAAAGTGTTGTTCTGTTATGGTCTAGGGAGCTGTATAAAGTGTTGTTCTGTTATGGTCTAGGAGCTGTATAAAGTGTTGTTCTGCTGTGTTCTAGGGAGCTGTATAAAGTGTTGTTCTGCTGTGTTCTAGGGAGCTGTATAAAGTGTTGTTCTGTTATGTTCTAGGGAGCTGTATAAAGGGGTGTTCTGTTATGGTCTAGGAGCTGTATAAAGGGGTGTTCTGTTATGGTCTAGGGAGCTGTATAAAGTGTTCTACTGTGTTGTAGGGAGCTGTATAAAGTGTTGATCTGTTATGGTCTAGGAGCTGTATAAAGTGTTGTTCTGTTATGGTCTAGGAGCAGTGTAAAGTGTTGTTCTGTTATGGTCTAGGGAGCTGTATAAAGTGTTGTTCTGTTACGGTCTAGGGAGCTGTATAAAGTGTTGTTCTGTTACGGTCTAGGGAGCTGTATAAAGTGTTGTTCTGCTGTGTTGTAGGGAGCTGTATAAAGTGTTGTTCTGTTATGTTCTAGGGAGCTGTATAAAGTGTTGTTCTGTTATGTTCTAGGGAGCTGTATAAAGTGTTGTTCTGTTATGTTCTAGGGAGCTGTATAAAGTGTTGTTCTGTTATGTTCTAGGGAGCGGTAGAAAGTGTTGTTCTGCTGTGTTCCAGGGAGCTGGTGGAGGAGCTGCATCAGCGTAAGGTGAAAGTGTTCCTGATATCGGGGGGTTTCCGCTGCATCGTAGAGCACGTTGCCTCTCAGCTCAACATCCCTCTCCATCACGTCTACGCCAACCGACTCAAGTTTTACTTCAACGGTGAGGTCAGAGGAGAGGAGGTGCTACTCCTAACGCCAGCCTTCACTTCGTGTACCAGCCTATTGCTGGACTGGTTTACTCATCCATCACCAGTATCCACATCTCTGGACAGTCTAGACCAGCGTGTGGTTTTTATGAGAACATAAGTCCATAAGAAAGAGATCCTATTGAGTACGACCCAACAGTTAGATAAGAGATTTATGTACAGGGTGATATTACACACTGCTGTATATGAAAGTTAGGCTCCTTTACTAGGGGACAACACACACCAAATGTTTATGCCTTATTTGACAATTTTCTTCAACCTTTGCTAAAATCATGAGAAAGCACACAAAGACCCAGCCAGGAATGAAATGCTTACCAAACACATTCATTTATTAGAAAGAGCTAGTACAAACATCTGGCCTTTTCCAACAATGTAATATCTTTGGTTAGTTTGTAATCTGTTTTTAGTCTCAACACATATTTTCCCCTTTTAAACCTTCCCCTCCATGTTTCTACTAAAATACAATTTAAACCTTCACCTCCATGTTTCTACTAAAATACTATTTAAACCTTCACCTCCATGTTTCTACTAAAAAAACGATTTAAACCTTCACGGCCACGTTTTTCCAGGGGAGTATGCCGGCTTCGATGAGAGCCAGCCCACCGCAGAGAGTGGGGGGAAAGGCAAGGTGATCAGCATGCTGAAGGACAAGTACAACGTCCAGAACATCGTGATGGTGGGCGACGGTGCTACGGACCTGGAGGCCTGCCCTCCTGCCGTGAGTGTTAACACGTTAGGAGAATAAATATCCTGTTGACCTGATGGCTGGAACCAAACAAACTACTAAAGATTGACACTCAGTTAGACTGGAGGGTAAATTATAAAGACTTGCAAACACAAAAACCCACAATGGGTTGGAGCTTCAGTTCACAAGCTTATTTAGCAATCGCATATAATAGAAACAACCAACTACCGGTAGATTACTCAGGCTGAACTCAACTCACTGGAATGACAAGTACCGCCATAGTTTACAAAACAATATGACAGATTCAAAAAAATAGGCTTGCTTGTGTTAAACATCTGTCCAAGCATTGTTGAATCTGCTGGTCTAAATGTAGACCCTTTGAATCCATCTTAACTGTTTTTAAATATCTCTAGAGTCACATTGGTCTGAGCTGCAGATAGAATTGTTTAGAGATATCAGTAAAACAAACATTGTTGATTGAAGTCACGTTAAAAATGATGACAATACAAACAAAAAATGTAAGATTATGAAGCAGAAATGTTTTTGATAATACTGTTGATGTCCTCTCCTTCTTTTCAGAGTGCGTTCATCGGATTTGGTGGAAATGTTGTTAGGCCTCATGTTAAAGAGAAAGCCAGTTGGTACGTCACAAGTTTTGGGGAGTTACTAAAAGAACTGGAGAAGATTTAAGAACGTTAGCGTTCCTACCTCTTAGAGCTGGTACTAACACAACTGCCTTCATTTTACCTACTGGTGTGCCATTTGATGGTAATGTCCATTGCACAATTTTTATTACACACTCAGTCAACTGAGTTTTTAAATCAAGGAAAATGTTTACACCACAATAGTGAGTCAGAGTTGGGGTTGCCCTATTTTTTATACTGGAATACTCAAAAGCAGAAGTTAGCCAATGTGCTAGTTGGAAATATTTTAAGCACTTTTTTTTACAGAAAAAGGTCAAACCTTTGAAGTACTATGGGCATTAAAAACTCATCACTTAACCATTACATTCAGTTCTCTAGGCATACACTCTGTGTATGACAACAAATACTGTATAAACACTGGATAATGACAAATGGTTCTTTTAAATATTTATTAATTCTGTTGACATTCTCGCAACCCTTAAGTCTTCAATGATATCAGCAAACAATCAAAAAAAATTGTATCATGCTAGTTATCGTTAACACTGACATTACATGATGTAGTATTGGTATACTACACCTTTACAGCTTTCCCATAACGTTTCAGATAACTGCTATACCACTTAGCAGTATGTTTTTGTGATGCTAATATTATTAGATACCTGTAACCTTTATGCAAGAATCATTTGTAAAGCAATATTTACCGCACAATACAATTACTAACACACCAAACTTATTGCATGTTATGCTTGGGGAGAAAAAGAGAATGCCCATAAATGCAATCAATACAAGTACTTGGGAAATGATTACAAAGAACATTTCAGGTTAAAATATACCGTAATGACATATTGAAACTTAAAAGTTACACTTCATTGGATGAAATTGTTGACCATATACAGCACTCCATTCAGACAATTTACAGTTGTATGCACTTCCTGTACAAGCTCTTGCTTAAGCACACAGAGATCTTAGAAAAAAGTGTATTCTGCAATATTCGTGTGAAAGACAATGTAATAGATTATTTAATTTACATTAAATAAATAAATACATAAATAACAACTGCATTGTACACAGTAGTGTTTAGTTTTTTTCCCGTAACATAATTCCGTAACTGATTAGTGCCATTATCTGGTACTATTGCTCACTTTGGTTGTGTCATGGCAGATGAACCAGTCATAATGTGGCACAACATGTTCGATGTTTAAGAAACAACTGACAGGTGGTCAGACTGACGGTTTTGGTTTTTTACTGCCTAAGAATACAAATTAAACATTTGCAATCTCGAGAGCAAGACATATCTTTTTTTCCAATGGCATGAGTAATAAACTATCATTTCATTGGGTCATAAAATCTCTAAGAGTAATAAACTACCATTTCATTGGCTCTTAAAATCTTCTTACCTCCTGTGGCTTGGTGATGTTTTTCTTTTTTAAAGTACTATGGCTTGCGGGTGCAACGTAATAAAAAGGCTGACGTAACAGAAAAAAAATGTATCAGAATGGTTGGTTGGCAACACTGACAGGAGGTAGTCACCAAGGCAGTGACATCTTGGGACGTTCAAAACAACATTTCAAAATGGGCGCTTTCATAGTAGCTCCTGTTCAACCATGTCCGCCTGGTTTACTGTAGTGGGGATCCCTTAAGTGGGATCATGATCCTGGAGTCCATGTGTTGAATGAGAGGAACTGAACAAGGGGGGAAACACAGAATAACCCTAACCCTTTCACAATTCACACATTCATATACCTAAAGACAAAAGCAACAACCACACTTAAGCATCAAACATGAGTAAACAATCTCGAAATGTTTCACAAAATAAGACAAGCATGCAAAATAAAAGTCTGAATTGCTAAGGCATATATATATATATTTTTAATGAGTGAGATGCTAAGGCATTTTTTTTTTTTTTTTTAATTAGTGAGTTGCTATGGCACGTACATTTTTGAATGAGTGCGTTGCTATGGCATATATCTTTTTGAATCTCTATTCTTCTATGTACTGTATGTGATCAAACTGATTGTGATGTTAGATCCTCTTCTCACCTGTGTAATACACCACTTCATCCCAGCCTTCATGCTGCCAGGCGGCATTCCTCGTGGCTTCTCTGGACTGGAGGTCTGGGTAAGCTAGAAGTGTCAGACCACACGTTAACACTTTAAATCACGGTCATTCATAGATGGATTAGTCTGTGTGGAGGTATAACTGTCCTCGTACCCCAGAGGTGATGCACCATGTTGAGGTTTCCGATCTGGGAGAAGAAGCCGCCCACCGCCTCTCTGTTGTGCTGACGATAGCCGATGGCTCTGGCCCTGTGGAGTGGAGGAGGAGTTGGTAAATAAATACTCACACCAACACAGGGAGCTCAAGGCTTTATTCAGGGCTCCAGACTGAAAGGACTTCTGTGAAATGTTTGTTCGTGGCAGTAGCACAAAGTCTGGTGGTGGGGCATTTTTCTTAACGAAAGAAGTATCGATACGCTTAATTAGTCTTAACGTTTTGTGACCGGCCAGGATGACCTACAACCTGAACTCTAGGTTGCTAAGTTGCACGGCAGCAGGCCGTCATAGTATACCACACCACGCGAGAGACAGAAAGAAATGCCGCCAGTGTGTGGTTCAAAGCAGGATAATAAATAATCAAACAAAATAGCCTAACTGTTTCACAGAAGATATGACTTAAAGATTAAACTGGACTGCCCGGTGGCAGTCTGGAGCTCTGTTTATGATGCAGGGTGGCACGCCTACAGTGTACCACTGCATCTCAAAGCTGCTGTCTTTTAATATTAATGATGACATGCAATCATTTATTTAGTATTCTTTTTTTTTCTTTTTTTTATTGGGAGGTGTTTTGTGTGCATTTGATTATTGAGCCATCCTAAAACCAATAGAACATACAATAGTTCCAACTGCGTCACTCAAAGACTGTTACGTCATAGATCAAACAAACTAAAACTACAACCTTTCAAATTAGAAGGAGCTCTAATTTAAAACCAAACAATTATTATCGTGGCTCAAATAAAGCAAACTTGCTTTGACAGACAATTATTATGAAGTAAAGAATGAACATGATGGAAGAACAACCTGACAGTGATATTGTCCAATCTCACACGCTCCTGTTGAAAAGCAACAACTATATTCAAGCTCCTCTTGAAGTTGCTTGTGGCACACACATAGTTGGTAATTTAGTCAATCTTTCAGATCTCAGTTATGAAAAAAATTTGGTATAACTTAAATAAAATATGAGTGGCGCAGAGGTATGAAAATAGCCTCTCTCAGTGGAGCTGCTCTGAATGATGGCAAAGACAAGGCCGGAGGGAGATTTAATTAAAAGCAACTGTTCCATAACTACTGATGAGAGATTTAAATGTAATCTTTTGACCTTACCAGTAATTTCCCCACTCAATCATGGTTCCAGGCTGGAGAGTGGAAAACAAAAGAAACATTGTCAAATACAAATGTATTAATTAAAATCTGCAATTATTATTGATTTAAAATAATTGAATTCAAAAGCAATTGGGATGCGTCACCATTTTTGGTGTACAGTTTTAGTTATCTTGACCTAGTAAACATTTAAAATAGTTTTGTAGTATTTAGTAATTCTTTGTATTGCATAAGTCCCTTTTAAGCCTTGCAGTTATTCTCAGAAGCAACGATAAAAACAAGCAGCTCCCCCTCTCTAAGCTGTGATCCCTGCTTGTGATGAGCATTGTTCCAGTCCTACTTAAAGTGCATGTAGACCTTAAGTACCAGGAACTTTTAGTCCCATTAACTACTTTTCAAGGAACTAAAAGGTTCCTTCAGCCTCTTCTTGTCTATGTTTGACCACAGTCTACAGACCCGTGAGGATCATGCAAAATAGGTTTTTAAAATGAGGCTGAAATAAAATGATCCGAGTACTCGACCTATCAGAAATATTCAGCGCTGCAAGCCCCACCTCCAATGTTCCTGTACTTTCGAAAAGTACTACCTCCTGAGCAGGGACTTTCTGGAGATGAAATTTAGTCCCCGGAACTAAATTTAGACCCTGGTCCCTGCAGTCGAAATGCATTGAGTTTCTCCAAAGGTTCCTAGTTCTTGGGGAAAGTTCCAGCGGTCAAAACACCCTGTTACTCTGAGCTGGTTAGGACCTTAGCTCATAGATGCTAGTCCTACTTACTCTTAGTTGGTAGGACCTTAGCTCATAGATGTTAGGCCCCTGTCTGGGCACTGGCTCGTTCCAGAAGCTGAACTCTAATAGAAGCTGGTTTCTGCGAGACAACAGCATCTTTCCTCTCTCCTTTCTGTACTCTGTGAATTCCTGTTAACAGATGCCACCAGGTTTATAAACGACAGAGTGAAATGAAAAGCACTGTTCATTTATTTTAAAAGAATACTGTCATATTGCCTCAGAGGTTAGGGATAGTCTGAGAAATTCTCACCTTATTTACAACAGTGAAATGAAAAGCACAGTTTGTTTTTTGTTCTAAAGAAAAATGTCATGTCACCAGAGGTCAGGGCGATTCTTACCTTATTCTGTCTGAGTTTATTCATCACCTCTGTCAGAGCTTGGTAACCTCCACTATATCTCCACATATGAACTGGTAAAACAAAACACAATATTTTAATGGTAAGGAAAACTGACAATGACATTTCCCCTTATGTATTACTAGCTGGGTACCAAGTATTGTATATCACTAAATATTGGCTCCAATATTGTTTTATACACTTGTATTTGCATCCATGGTTTTCTATGAATCAGCAATCAGGGGTTAGGGTGTAGTGGGACCTGTATCCATGCTGAGGTCCACACACACACACACACACACACACACACACTAACTAACTATCTCTGTTGATATAGCGTAGGCCCTCAGTGCTTTAACGACCTACCAGCCTGGTCCTGCTCCCCATACCAGGTGTTCCAGGTCCCCACCAGTTCACAGGGCAAAGACTTATCGGCATGAAGGGAAGGAAAGACATCCTCACTGTTTCAAATCACAGAGAACAACCGTTTACCTGACTGCTGAACCTTAAACTGTAAGTAAGTTGGATATATTGGACGCTACCCTATGAAATAAAGCACAGAGAAACTTAATAATGTGAACACAAGACGTAAATGACTAAACCAAAGTATGGATTACTACATTAAATACCTGTCTTGTCTGTTAACATTGATAGTATTCAAGAGCCACCACAAAAGAGGAGCATGCTAAATGTATGTCTACTAAATGTATGTCTACTGTGTAAGTAACAGCATTTAGACTACCATCACATTACTAAACCGGGTGTGCAAAATATGGTTTTATAGGTGCTACCAGTAGTCTTAAGTATACACAGTGTGTAGTACCAAACACTAGGCCTATAGCTTTGCCAGCATCCATAATCGCCTTACAGGGACAGAAAATACCTTTTAAAGCAAACCTATAGTTCACAAACAAACAAAGACAGACAGACAGACAGACAGACAGACAGACAGACAGACAGACAGACAGACAGACAGACAGACAGACAGACAGACAGACAGACAGACAGACAGACAGACAGATATAGATATATATATATATATATATATATATATATATATATATATATATATATATATATATATAAAAACACTCACCACATCTTATTGTATGCTTCCAGGCACTCAGGTTTAACATTATGGACTGGGGAAAAAGAGAGAGAGAGAGAGGGGGGGGGGGGCATGTTAAAAAAGAAATCTTATTTGAAAATACAAAGTGAGTGTTGGCACACTACACTGGCACATAGTTAAATCCTCTTTGGCTTTTGCACACAACTTACACTGAATTTTGTACAAGTTGCTCTCCTCATTTTTGGTCAGCAAATGTGAGTGAGCATCTTTTCTGGGATCTACTTTTCTCACGAAAAGTGACTTGAACCAGCTGTCTTCTGTGGGCCTATTACTTGAAGATGCCAACCCCCTAAAGACAGATGTTAGTCGTATCAGCAAACAAACACAGCCTTAAAATCATAACTTGAATTAAGGTAACTACGCTTTTTGATATGCCAAAGGGCTGAATAGTGTCAATTAATCGATTTTTTTTATGGCTACTGTCAAACAAGCAACTAATTTGACATGGTACTAGGCTACATGCTGCTTCCACACAGCAGTGACTGGAAGGTAATATGAATCCACTGGATAGATCAGTTATTAAGTATTTCAGAGGACGAAGAGTCAGTGTTTTAGGCAAGGCTGGGCTACAAATGACAAGATGTGTTTTCCAAAGCTATCCATAAAATAGACTGCACGGAGCAAACAATATTGACCTTGAGCTTCAGCGGCTGCCTTTTGCCAAACAGAAACATAACAAGCTAACGTTAGCCGAGAATATTTCTTGGGAGTCATAACTTTTGCAGTAGCAGTACTAGGTAATGCAGTGAAACTTAGTGGCCGCACCAGTAGACATCTCATTTAAGCATGCGAATAGGCTTCATTTAAAAGAAACGGGACGCTTATCGCAAACGCTAATCGGGAGAAGGCTATGAAGCTGATTAGCTAACCAAGGCTCTTGGAAGTTGGTTGTCAGAAGGGCTTTGCTAACATTAGCTACACTAGCCAGCCAACCAGTCACGCATTTCTTTAAACCGGGCGCAAGATTAGCACACCTTAAATAGACATGAATAATAATACTCAGACCTGCTTATAATGACGATCTGGCCACTAGACTGGGCTCCTCTTTTGGCCTGACCTAGGCCACTAGCACATCTCTGAAGGAGTCGAGTCGCCATCTTCCATTGATTACACATGTAGGGGCTGTTCCAGTACGTCTACATTGCACAAGTCACGCCCACTTTTAGGTCACGGAAAGGTTCGCTGACGCATCTAATTTTAGGAAGGTCAAACCCCTTTTAACTTATTTTTTCAAATTAAGTGATTAAATAGTCTTATCTTCCAATTTGTTGTTATTTAGTAAACGTTTATGAATAAAAACAAATTAATAAATTGTCAGTTTGCCTAAAAGTGACAGTTTTATTGTTGAAAATGTATTTGGACTTGGACTTGGAGCTCTATATAGGAGAGGATCGTGGTTTTCTCTTGAAAACAGAATAACAATTGTAAAATCAACCCTCTTGTCAGTTATGGACTATGGTGATATTGTGTATATGCATGCAGCCCCAACTATTTTAAAGTCCCTTGATGCAGTGTACCACAGTGCTTTGTGCTTTGTAACTGGGGATAGATTTAGAACCCATCACTGTACATTATATAAGAAAGTAGGATGGTCTTCTCTTAAAGAAAGGGGAGAAAACCATTGTCTCTTTTTTGCTTAGCGTAGAAGCTCCCGTATTGACTGCATTGGCGTTCGAACGTTCGACCTGCCTACTAATATTTACATGTGTCCAACAGACCGCCTTTATCAGTGTCAGGAACAAGTGGAGTAATGATGAATGGCTGACTGCTAATTACTGTATGGCCTAAAATTAAGCGCAGCCCTTTACGGGTGTAATAGAGATAGTACACTACATAGACGGCTACTTCTATCTCAAGGTGTATGGATCAAAAACACATCTGAACTAAACAAAGAGGCATTCTAAATAGACGTTCTATAGGCCTTCTAGAGGCATTCTATATAGACGTTCTATAGGCGTTCTATAGGTGTTCTATGGTTTAAAGACAATTTGTCCCGCTTTTATTGGACTACCTCATCACTCATTTATTTCCCCCCTCATTTGAGATCCCATTATTTCTTATTAGTTTACATTTCAAGCAGTTGCATGTATTTGTTTATAAAAGTAATTGAAATAAACATAAGCATTTGCAGCAAATTATCTATGTGAGATCTATTTTGTTGCTTTTGGTGTAATGCAAAAATACAATACCAGTAGATTCCTCCAATAAGAGCAGCTGTGAAAACAGGTTCACAAGAAGGCTGCCCTCTTTCAAGTAGTGGGAATGTGGCATTTGTCTTCAAACCCCTTGGATTGTCAGCTGCTTAAACATGTTCAGATCCAAATGTCGGCAAGCTGTCTCTTCAGTCGTCATTGTTTGCTGTTGTTGGCTCTATCACATACTTCCTATTCATCTTTTGGTAAGAAAATGTTGTCAGAGTTGTGAAGAAAGGTTTGGTGATTCATTGATTAACTGCAAACTGATGCTGCACCCAGGTCATTTAAAGCATTCTCTTTGAAAGCTATAGTGAACAGTGTTAGGAAATAGAGCCCCCACTGCCCTTAGACTTGGTTTGGACAGTAATTGCCACAATGAGAGAGGCCTGTGTTAGGGCAAGGAGAGAAGAGAGGATCAGACTCTTTAGGAGCGCTACATAGTTTCTGTAGCTGTTGGAACATTTACGTCATAGGTTAGCATCTTAGTGGACCTTATCAATAATTAAGGGTTAAGATTTGTATCGAAATAAGGATTTTGTTTTGTTTTACAGTAAAGCTATTTCACTGAATTTAACTGATAAGTAGTGATTATTGCAATAGAATTGATTACTGGTGGAATTATCCTTAACAAAAGCCTACTGTGAACCAATGCAAATAGTTGTTGTTGCTTTAACTAGCATGCAGGTTTTGATGTTTTGATGTTTAGATGTTTAGATGTTTTGATGTTTTGATGTTTTGATGTTTAGATGTTTAGATGTTTAGATGTTTTGATGTTTTGATGTTTAGATGTTTTGATGTTTAGAGTGTTTAGATGTTTTGATGTTTTGATGTTTAGATGTTTTGATGTTTAGATGTTTTGATGTTTAGATGTTTTGATGTTTAGATGTTTTGATGTTTAGATGTTTTGATGTTTTGATGTTTTGAATATACTCGTCTCAGTTCAAATACAGATTGATCTTTGTAAATAAAAAAAGGTTTAGAATGAATTGTGGCCAGATTCCTTAAGTAGAAAAAGACAGAGGATGAGGTTGCACGCTATAGATGGAATATAAATACTAAATATTTGGTATTATACAGTCAGTGAAATAATAGTTTATCATCATAGATGCATTGAAGTATAAATTGTTTATCCATCATCACGTCAGAGAGATCCATTTTTCATCTCGACTCATTACAGCGTACCTTAAGCAAAGCCTTTTGTCACGACTGTAATACACTTTAAGAATCAATCCCTTGCTGTCAAAAAATGTAATCCAGCTGACCCTTGCAACTTTTACAGCTGCAATGCTGATTGTAAGTTCTTAATGAAGTCATTGCTTTTGTAAATGTCAAACTGACACAAAACTATCTTGTGTGATTGAACGGTGCTTTGTACTTTCTTAGGGTTTTTTGTTAACTGTCCATTTCTGTCTTATCTTTAGTTTCAGCTGCAGACACATTGCATGCATTCTCCGTAAGTCCTAGACAGCAGTTCAGAAAAATGAAGGACTCAAAGCCAAAACAAAGATGATGTGAAGTCTGGAGGAGAAACAGCCCTGCTTTGCACCTTGGATATGTTTGCCTGGGAGCGGTTAGGCCTTTGGATCATGTGTCGTGGCAGAGAGACCGGCATGCAGAGATCCGCATGTGCTCTTTCACTCAGAGCCAAGCATCTCAAACGGTTAGGTCGATGAAGTTGTCCAGCCATTTGATTCCTCAATGAAATGGTGGACACACTTCATGGCCATGCTGGCACCTGTTCTGTAGATCCACTGGGGATCTGACTGTGAGCACGCTGAGACTCGATGGATGAATGGAGTATCATTTCTACCATTATTCTAGCCCCATCTCATTTATCATCTATTCAAGCCAGCTGCTTTTCCTGGTTCATCCTGTGGGGTTGGCTGTATTGTGTGGGTGGAAAGTTCATCAGTTTAAAAGTGAGCAGATGTTCTCATGTCTTTTTGTTAGGAGGATTCTTAGGATTTTGAATCAGTGATGTCTGTCTTTTAAATGAACATGACCCAACAGATGGGTTGTTCACTACGAGAGAGCCCTTTAGATTGAACACCAGTGGAGCAAGGCACTGAGCTGAACTCGTCTGTTCGCTAGAGTCAGAGAACATTTTTTATCACCATTATTTTATTCTACATTATTTTTCAATTATAAATAAAAGGCAGGCAGATGTTAATACGTCTGTTTTAATAGGGTCGTAATGGAAGAAAAGTGTGACTGAGCTTGTTGGTTGACCTGGTGATTCAGTGTCAGGTTTGGGGCAGTATGTCCCCTCACACGGCCTCTAGACAGCCGTAAATATGCTTCTGGAGAGGAGGTCTGCGTCCTGGAATTCTGAGGAACTGTTTCCCGCTGCCAGAAGAAAGCTGCAGCGATGCGTTTAAAATGGCTTTCTCTCCCTCCACTAGAGCTTTAACTGTTGCGTGGAGACATGTTTAATTCTGCACATTGCCTCATCCAAAATTGTCGAACAAAGAACAATAAGGCTTTATATTAAAGAGGCACACCCTGCGCCAAACCTTCATTTCCTGACCCAAACACTATACAGGCTCTGTGCTTTCATATTGTCTATGACATGACCTCTGTAGATTTACCAATCTCCATTGGACTCACTCTAGGATGGGATTTAGTGTGTAGTTCACTAGTTTAGGTTTACAGAACAGGACGTAACGGGGTCATATATCTGGCTACGTTGATTAACAGGCCATTTTGTTGTCCTCCACTGCCTCTTGACTTTGTCTGACTCAGATGTGACTTCACTGTGGACTCGTGACAACGTAATCACCACAACCTACACACACACACACACATACACAGACACACCACACCACACACACATTGAGCATGTTGAACCAGCACCTTAGCGCCCATGCACCTTCTCCTCCTTATTTATGAGCTATGATGTTACTAAATGGGTCTGTTATGTTGCTTAGGCCCCTTCCCCCTGTTTTACCAGACACTAACAGGCCTTTTTATTATTCATTGGAGATCATTGGTGGACCTTCCTCCCTAAAGACCACTTTATAAGACAGCCATCTCCTTTTCACAACCCAAATGGTTTCAGTTGTAGTACGTCATATATGGTGCAATGCTTTCAGCGGTTGAGAGCATACCTGTCAGATGCATACACATCTGGTATTTATTAAACCTATTTGGAAATATTACATGGCTTTTCAATAACCGTCCATCACCAGAAGATCATTTATCATATTGTTCCACATTTTTCAAAATGCAACGTCCAGTAGGCTTCTTAGCGTTACTATTCATTTCATCCCAGTACATGCCTTGCTTGGGCTCAAAAGTGCTGTCACAAATGCTTGTCGTAGTCAGGTGTATATAAGAACGTTTGTAACAATGTTTTAGTTTAAACCTAGGATTTTACCCTCAGCATAGGAGAGTTCCTTTTTTGTATTTTCTATTAAATTGGAGGAAAAAATTTGAAGTGTATGTGTATTACAATTATGGAGATTATAAGGGTTTTTCAGTTTGAACCTTCCAACAGGTGATGGCAAATGGAATACTAGAGGTGCACAGTTGTTGCAGCTAGGGTTTGCTTTGCAGAGTTTCACATTTAATCACTGATGGGGTTCTGTAGAGAGGTCATACGTGGTTTCTCCTGGTTGGGTGATGCTTAAACCTGTGTGTCTTTTTGCACTTGATAGGAAGGAACACAATCACTCTGCAATTAGAAATCTTTTTTGCCTGGAAAAAAAATTGAAAAGGTTTTTAAATATTATTTTTATGTGATAAGAATTCAATATTTTAATATTTTGATGTTACAAACATTCACTAATGTCCAAAATCCACAGAACACATTTTTTTGTCAATTTTATAAAAATAAAACTTTTCTTTTTCATTAAATGATGTATACCAAATACTGCTTCAAACTCAAGGCTTACAATCAATTCCAGGAATATTTTTTTTCTTGCCTCATTTAAGTAATTTTTGGTGGGGGGGATCATTGCTGACATTCACTATTAAACCAAAGCTGATAAGTAGACACCTCATTTGCAGAGTTACTTGATCAATAGGCCAGCAGAATCCAGGGGAAATGACATCAACAGCAGCTCAAGGTCTCTCCAATCAGAGCTGCTGTAGTCCAACTGAAACGGGTTTCAATCATTTGGTTTATTTTGGTTCCATCCATTATAGATCTGTCTCCATTACTATTATTATTATCTATGACAGCACATTTTCCATTGAAAAGTCCATAGAGCTGCATTTCCATACAGTTTCATGACGTGCATTGCAACTTTTTTATCGACCATTAAAGCTTATTGATGGAGTCTTTTTGGCATTGATTGTCAATACTGCACCACAATATGGTGGTTGTTGTTTGTTGTGTGAAAGTTAAAGTGAAAACAATCATCTAATTATAAATCCATGCAAACATTTTGGTATTTATAAAGCCAGATTATTGATTATCTACATAGTTCATTAATCCATGACTTTTGCCACTTTATAAAATTCCAGGGATTGTAGATATATGCAATATCCTGTCCTTCGAAATGAAGTAGGCTTATGTTGAATGTTTATCCTGGCAAGTGAAGCAGCACCTGAGTCAAGGCTATGATCGGAGCACATTTGTATCCCTGAGTGGGAGTTCTCCTGTCACTCATTCACTCTCTATCTCGAAGTCATCTCGATGGAGGTCACAGCTGTGATGTCTCTGTAGGAACCTATAGTCTCTGTGTTTGTCAGGGTGATTGATACCTTCACAGAGCTCACATGTTGAAGGACAAGTCACACACACACACACACACACACACACACACACACACACACACACACACATACCAGTACTGATGAACTTAGGGAAGGAGTCACACACACACACCAGTACTGATGAACTTAGGGAAGGAGTCACACACACACACCAGTACTGATGAACTTAGGGAAGGAGTCACATACACACACATACCAGTACTGATTAACTTAGGGAAGGAGTCACACACACACACCGGTACTGATGAACTTAGGGAAGGAGTCACACACACACACACACACCAGTACTGATGAACTTAGGGAAGGAGTCACACACACACACACACACACACCAGTACTGATGAACTTAGGGAAGGAGTTGCTGTGTTTTTCGTTGTCTTCAACTTTTAGGGCGGGAATAAAATGATTGTTTTAGAAGACTGATTATTATTTTGTCAGACTGGAGGTCATGTGAAAGTAACCAGCATTTCCCTCTGAGATTCCTGCAGTATTCTTTGGCTTTATGTTAGAATTATTGTTTATGAGTTTTCCACCATGGAGAATAAAACTTCATATGGGATTAAACATACTGTCCTTTATAGACAGGGAAAGATACTATATGTTACAAATATTAAGCCCAACGATGTCGAATAGCCATTTCAGTTAGGCTTGGTGTGCGTACTGTACGCAAGTAGTTAACACTGTCAAAATGATCTTAGTGTGATTTTTAGCATTCTTATGTTAAGTGATGTTGATGGTATTATTTTAGTGTTATTGCACTAGTGATATGGATGGTATTATTTTGGTGTTCTACTTAGTTTCATGTTAGTGATATGGATAGTATTATGTTAGTGTTATTGCACTAGTGATATGGATGGTATTATTTTGGTGTTCTACTTAGTTTCATGTTAGTGATATGGATAGTATTATGTTAGTGTTATTGCACTAGTGATATGGATAGTATTATGTTAGTGTTATTGACAGTATTACTATGTTACTGTTACGGTTTGCGTTGTCATATTCATTTCGGGGTAAAGCATTTTGCAGGTATGATACTTCCATACATTTCATTTCAGCTTATGAGCTCATAGCCTTGGTTTTGTCTTGAACTGATTTTCCTCTGTGATTGTTTGGTTTCATTGCTCAGGTTTGGCTGAGTGGCACGTTTCACATCAGTGCCAGACTTTCAGTTCTTTCCCAGGATCTAAGCTCACTTACCAAATATGACGTCATTTTGTTTCATGTTAACAAGTTGGAGAGCCCTCCCGAAAATGATGTGAGCCTGTGTCGTCCAAAGCCACAGCTTTTCTAAAATGGCAACCCTTTTTGAGATGAAAACGGTGCAGGCCCAGAGGGTCTGACATGAGCAACAACGGGAGGAAAGAGAAGGGACAAGGACTCAATTGACATGTCCGTGTTTTCTCTGTTTCGTATAAAGCTCTCCTGGCTTTTGGCCTTGGCTTTCCTTTTTACCCTAATTCCTCATTTGTTGGGTGTGCACAAACATTTGAGTAAACCTTTTGTTAGTTTCACATTTTGATAAAGTTTGGGCCTTACTAGCAGTCAGAACAATAAGTATGGACCTCTCTATTGGGAGAACACTCCTGCTGATGTTGAACTTCAGAACTAGCAACTGAGTGCCAATAAATATATGGGGTGTCTTTTTTTTGTCTCTAGTTAACTAAAAGCAAATGTACCGCATGTAAAGGGGATTATTGCCTGTGGATCCGTGGAGGCGTCTCAGGATTTTTGACGACAGTTGATCAGACAAAAATGGCATATCATGTCATAATGTCATTAAACCCAAATATTTCCCGAATTGCGTTGAATATGTTTTTAGTTTTTTTTATCCAATCATTTGGTCCAATTATTTTTTCCTCATACATCAGGTCACTTATTTAGATTTGTGGAAATGTTTATATAGCCATTGTTGATGTTCACATGATTTTAGCCAAAAGCAAATGAAGCCAGGAAAGAAAGATATATTTAATTTGGTTTGTGGAATAGCAGCCTGGTTCTGTTCTGTCAACAGTAATATGTCGGCACTACCTCACATTCACTGCCTGTTTGTGTTTGTGAAACAGACTAAACACATTTTACTTCAGCGGACAGTTAGTAAACCTTACAGATGCATTCTTTTTTTCTTCAATATAGTTCTCCTAAGTATACAGATTGATTGTGAATTGCCAGTGCATGGTTTCAGATGACTGGCCACATGGTGCTTGGTTCCTGATGTCCCGTTTAACATTGGATCAGAACATTTCTTGGAAGCCCAGTTTTCAGGACTAGCTTCGAGTGCAGGGCAGCTGGAGCGCTGCACATTCACCGTGTCTGCTGAAAGGATTCCATTTAATTTCACTGAGGAGAACCAAACCAAGAGCTGGCGAAATTAAAGCCACTCTTTACTTTGGCACATTTCTGATCTCCTGGGTAGTTATGAAAATGGCGATACTACAACATTATTGGTGCATTTTTTTCAAGGTTGATGCCTTTTCATTGGCCTTGGGCATGATAGTTGCTATAATTCAAATTCCTACTGTATGAGAACTGTTGTGTTCAGATTGATGACACACTAAGTGGTCTATCCTTCACTTGTAGGTGTTGTTTTTTAAAGTTCTCTACATGTACATGCTTAATTTTCTCCCATCTGGTTTATTCATCCTTCAATATTATGTCTACAGTATTTCTCAATTTGATATGCATTGCAATTGTGAAAAACATAATTGCATTAATGCAGTTTATGCCACTAGAGTTTGAATGACGTTAAGATGTTGTAAAAAGCACAAAGGAGGGACAACATTTGACTTTAAGACCATGTTTTTTTTTCTCAGGTTTCCTCTTAAAGTCTGTATATCTGTTCCCAGACCTTGAACCAGCGTGTGTTCTTCCTAAGGTCTCTCCGTTCTCGAAGGGTACCGTGCATGCATTTTTATGTTTACTTCTTCAGTTTTATTATTGAAAACCGACACCGACATATCGGATTTGTAAGTCATTATTCCAGGCCCAGCCTGCCAGTTAGAGGGTTGACTGACAAGATGCTCCTTGACCCAAATAAATCAAACTTTTACAACATGGAGAAAATTGTGTGTATACACACATCAGCTTGATAGTGTAGGCCCACATAAGTCCTCACAGGACACCCTGGTTATCCATCCTAAACGGACTCAACCGCTTCAAATAGGGGTGAGTGTTGCAACATCCCTGCTACACAGAAACTAGTAGGGTCTGGATTTTCTATAAACCAATAGTGCATAATTCTTTCTTTATCAGCAATTATTAACAACCCTCTATTTCTATTTTGCATGTTTTCCCTTTTAAAATGAAAACAAGCAGTGGATGTTGACATTTTGTTCATACTAACACCCAGAGATTCAAACATACATTCTAAAAGGCCTTCTACTTTAACTCTCTCCTAGCATACACTATGAGGTAAATGTAGCTGTTATGCTGTTAAGATGGATTAGCTCAGACATACACTTACCCCAAAGTTCACATTTATTTGGACTTAATTATATTTGCAATACCCAGTGTCACCAGAAGATGGAGCCGTTCTGTTATTACAATGCTGTCATTTTGTTCCCTCATGATTACTGCTGTCACAAGACCTTCTTTTATTTGTCCTTGAAACAGATTTACTTACTTTTCCTTTTGATACTGGATGTAAAAATCGTATACATATCTTTTTTTTTTTACATTTACCGTAGCACTTTGAGTCTGCCTCTTTGTGAAAGAGCTGTGCTGTGTGGAGTATTACACATGATGTATTGTGACCGCATTCTGAGGTCACAATAAGGTGATGTGGCTGAAGGAATGCTTAGCAAAGTAACCTGTTTCCAATTGACTGAGCAGCTCCACGCCAGCTACTTAGTGCTAGCACACTTTCCTCAACATTTGACTCTACCAAAGACCACATACATGTACTCCATCACATACTATGAGGTTTCCTTCAGAGAAAATAGTTCCTGTGGGCTTTTTATTATGTTGAATTGTTTCCTTTTTTTTATCAAAGGCTCAACAAGCATTTGAAGGAGAACATACCTTCATAAAACCAGTAAGGTTTGACCATATTAAACGATCTTGCCCAGTTCCAAGGTAAAGGAGATGTTTGGTATTAGCCACGTTAAAAAGAACATCCATAAATTGCCATAGAAACGCAGAACAGATACAGCAAACTGCCTCAAAGTAAACTGTTTTATTACCACTCTTTAACAATAAGTAGGATTTGTCAATTTTTTATACTTTGAGAAAATAGTGTAATAGTCTGCAAAGACTTCAGTTACATTATGAATTGACACCCTTATGTTTTACGTCTTAACCCCACATATTTCATCCCTACTTTGGTGTTAGTTTAAGTATAGTATTGTAGTTTTTGGATGCCATTTATTTCCATGGGATTTCTTAAACGGTGTCAAATAGCAGCACGCTGCTAGAGGAAGGATTACTGAAATACCAAAACCAAATCCCCCGGGGTTGCCAAGCGACCCGTCCAATTCTTTCATGATCTGTGGCCCCAGTTTGATCTCATCTCTGTGGGAGCACAAAAGCTACCTAGCACACACGCCATGCCAGTGCTGGTGTGCTGGCCAGGTCTGTGGAAGAGGTATTGATATGGATTGATGAGGTTTCCTCATCAATATGCTAACATGCAGTTTGACATCTCTCCATCCATCCTATTCAAGAATCAGAAAATCATATTCTACCATGTTTATATAATACACTATTTGTATTTGTAAACAAATGAAACTTTTTGAGGGAAACATGATCCTTGTTGTGTGAGGAATATTTCTAGCTTAGTCTCTTGCTCTCTGTAAGTTAAGATTCACTATCTTTAAATTTGGAGGAAAGGTGTTGGGGCATGGCTCAGCATGGGAGGAGCAGAAGCCAAGAAGTAGCGCCCCCTTGTGGAGGAGACTGAGAAGAGCTAGTTAACATAACCGTCTCAAACATGTAACTGCTCCAAAAACTACAGGCTGGCTGATAAACCTCCAGCCATGCATGGGCACCAAAACATATTTAAAATATCGACTATTATAGTTATATAAATATAAATATCATATATCTGTTTATATAATAATATATGTTTCTCAACTGACATATAGTATTAAACTGGACAACACTTTTTCACCTTTCCAAATTATACATGAATTCATTTCTAAATGTAGTTTCACATATTTTGTAGCAGCAGGCTTAATATGACTTCTGATACAGGGGAAAGACCTCAACTCTGTAGACTGTGCAGATCTGAGCCATATGCAGTGAGTGGTTCATCAGCCAACAGACCAACAGACCAGCCAACTGACCAGCCAACAGACCCACAGACCAGCCAACTGACTAACAGAGCAGCCAACAGACCAACAGACCAGCCAACTGACTAACAGACCAGCCAACAGACCAACAGACCAGCCAACAGACCAACAGACCAGCCAACAGACTAACAGACCAGCCAACAGACCAACAGACCAGCCAACAGACCAACAGACCAACAGACCAGCCAACAGACCAACCGACCAACAGACTAGCCAACAGACCAACAGACCAGCCAACAGACCAACAGACCAACAGACCAACAGATCAGCCAACAGACCAACAGACCAGCCAACAGACCAACAGACCAGCCAACAGATCAACAGACCAACAGACCAACAGACCAGCCAACAGACCAACAGACCAACAGACCAACAGACCAGCCAACAGACCAACAGACCAACAGACCAGCCAACAGACCAACAGACCAACAGACCAGCCAACAGACCAACAGACCAACAGACCAGCCAACAGACCAACAGACCAGCCCAACAGACCAACAGATCAACAGACCAGCCAACAGACCAACAGATCAACAGACCAGCCAACAGTCCGCCTTCAATCCGACTTACCACCCGCTCTCAGAACTCTTGGCACACTGGGCCCAAGAATGGAGAGAGAGAGAGAGAGAGAGAGAGAGAGAGAGAGAGAGAGAGAGAGAGAGAGAGAGAGAGAGAGAGAGAGAGAGAGAGAGAGAGAGAGGGGCACTGATTAGACCAGACGAAAAACAGCCGATCAGAGGCCTGGATAACAGCCTGTATATAAGAGAACATAGTGAGCCCAGCGGAGGCAAGCCAACACATGATGTCAGCCCAGCAGACAAAGTGGGCTTTCACAGGCCTGGAGGGAAAAGGAAAGGACTGGGAGGTCACTTTGAGAAGTTCTTATGTGTGTGTGTCTCTTTACACCTCAGGGTGGTGATAGTGTGTCTTGCCACTTCCCCGTAGTCGCTGCCCTGAATCCAGTTAAGACAGAGTCAGAGGCACCTCAAGTTTGTTTCTCCTTACTTTGGTTGCTAAGGTCTTTTGTGCAACAGTTTAACTAACTTTAAGACCAAGATAAGGATACAACCTTAAATAAAGGGAACATTTTAAGGAAATCTTAAGAAGGATACTTAAGGGTGTTTTGTGCATTTTATTTTATTTTAAGGAAACCTTAACTTGTACTTTAAGTAAAATCTCAACTTAAGGTGTTATGTGCAACTGGCCCCTGATATCTGGTTGTTTCACTAAGGACTGGCCTTCTTCCACGTCAATTGGGTTTGGTTCAGCCCGCTCACAAACCCATGAGGGGGCAATGTGTGAGTTCTGTGATGGAGAACGCTGTTCAGAATAGCTTAGGAGAGGTAAACAGAGGAGTGATAGAATGAATACAGTCATTAGTGCTGTGAGGAAAACCTTCCATTTTGAAGGACCTAAACTGTGAGGTGATTGTTAAAGTAATCCATAGCTGGATTTGACAACAAAAATTGTTCCATATGAAGTATTTGTGAGGCGTTCTATGGACACGTCTAACAGGAATAGCCAATGAAAGAATTATGCTTTCTCTCAATATTGTTTGTTATTGTTCAAGGAAAGTTTTTTCGAGGTCAAGGCAGGTTTTAACCAACCCGTTTTTATGAATTATAATAAATCAAGTTAATGAATTATAATTATAATTATTAATGAAATTAACCCATGGTGAGGCTTTATGCTGTGTAAGCGGTGTGGTCAATGTATTTTTGTTTATGTTGAGGGTAACCTATGGGGTCCTAGGCATTGTTTTTCTGAGTAGGTCAATCTTTGTAAAGACAAGCCCTGGCAGTATTTAGTATTTAAAAAGAGCTTGTTAAAACATTGCTATCAGTGTTATTTCAGTCTAAATCATGTAATGTTCATGCTGTTATCATCATGTAGTGAGGTGTTTTGGAGTCATGTGGCATTTATATATATATATATATATATATATATATATATATATATATATAATATATATAATTTATAAGTGCACATTATGTAGTTTGGATTTAATGTTTAGTAGCAAAGTGTCCACCGATATGCTTCCCATGGTCCCACACTGATTCAATATGTGTATGACCTATACTTTGTGTTGAATATCAAACTTAACATGGTTGATATGTGTATGACCTTTACTTTGTGTTGAATATCAAACTTAACATGGTTGATATGTGTATGACCTATACTTTGTGTTGAATATCAAACTTAACATGGTTGATATGTGTATGACCTTTACTTTGTGTTGAATATCAAACTTAACATGGTTGATATGTGTATGACCTATACTTTGTGTTGAATATCAAACTTAACATGGTTGATATGCGTATGACCTTTACTTTGTGTTGAATATCAAACTTAACATGGTTGATATGTGTATGACCTTTACTTTGTGTTGAATATCAAACTTAACATGGTTGATATGTGTATGACCTTTACTTTGTGTTGAATATCAAACTTAACATGGTTGATATGTGTATGACCTTTACTTTGTGTTGAATATCAAACTTAACATGGTTGATATTTGTATGACCTTTACTTTGTGTTGAATGTCAAACTTAACATTGTTGATGTTAAGGTGTAGATAGCAGGGAGGAAGTGTTTCATCAGTGTATCACTACCAATTGTTGTGGCCAAGAAGAAAAATCACATCTAAAGCGTTTCATAGAGGGAGTGTGTTTCTTTATTCTGAATCCCGGCTGCTAGGAGCAGAGGTCTAGTAGTAGGAGTCGTTGATGCGCCTCATGCTCATGAACCTCATGCCGCCCATTCCCTGCATGCTCATCTGGTTGAAGCTCCTGTACTCTCCAGGCCTCATGTACATCATCCTGCCTCTGTAGTTGGGCTGCTCGTACATCAGCCAGTGGCCGTCCATCACGTTGCTGGACATGCAGTTGGACATGCGGTAACGGTCCATGCAGGAGTCGCAGTCGTCGGTCATCTCGTGCATCTGGCCTCCGAAGTTCTCCCTCTCGTAGATCTTCATCCTGTAGTTGCCTTTGTGCATGGGGATCATGCGGCAGGACCTGATGCCGCCATTCATGCCCCTGAACATGCTCATGTAGTCGTAGTTGTCGCCCCTGTGCATGAAGTACTGGTTGCCCATGTAGTTGGTGCGGTCGTACAGCATGAAGCAGCCACCCTCCACCCTGCAGGAGTGGCACCTGCTCATGTGGGTGGACATGTCGGGGCAGTCACTCATGCACTCCCAGGAGCGACCCTGGAAGTTCCTCTCCTCGTAGAAGATCATCTTGTGGACACCGGAGTTAGTCATTTTGGCTGGAGGTTCCTGCTGCTGCTGTTCCTGCTGCTGCTGCTGCTGTGAACTGACATCCTAACCGTTTGAACCCCTTGCTTTTTATACCTGACCGCTAAATGCTCTATTGTCCAAACTCCCTGACCCAGCAACATGCCATTGGACCCTATAGAGCACTGAGGGCTTCCATATTTCCCGGGACCGGCCCGCCCCTCTAAAGACCTTAGAAAGGCTTTTTCTCTTTTTCTCTTTTTCTCTTAGAACGTCACACAAAGCCTTTTGAAAGGCTGGACAATGGCAGCACAGAGTCTCTGTACTGTGTCCTGCAGAAGGGCTGTAGTTTCCCACTTTTCCCAAAGCATTATTCCAGCATATTTCAGGTCTATTCACACGATTTGGTTTTTGTTACGCTATAGGCTCCTATCTCGTCAGTTACTGATTGTGGGATAACCATCGTTTCTTCCCTTGAATTATTCTTATAAAAGGGGCGTCTATTTAAAAATATGAATACACATTTCTTGAATGATCCCATCAACATTGGTTCCATTTAAATGTTTTTTCTGACTTTTATAAAATGATGTGTGCTTATCCTACTATTACATATATGATATAGATGAATTCTATGAAGTTGTATACATCCACTCCGTACTAAAGAACGTTGTACAACCTCTGGTAAATTACAAACTACCCAAATGTAACCCTGGAAAATGAAAGGCCCCAGAAGCACTGTCAGGCTCTGTGAGAGCAATCATTCATTCCTTGACCAGCTTAAAGCAATCATCAGAACTAAGCAAAGAAAAACACGGGGTGTAAAATGATTCATAGAACATGGAGACGGTCCACAATGCTGTCAAAGGAAGTTCAAAGGTCACAGGCTCATGCATCATTTGTAATGGTCCTGTGTCAGGATGAAGTGAGGGCTTGGCTCAGACCCTATGAGGCTCTGGCATAGTCATTTAGAGTCCTTGGCATAAGCTATTTGACATTTTTGTTTTTTATTTTTTATTTTGTGTAAATAGCTCAGCTACCCTCTTCTCAATATTTACGTCTGATATGTTTTTTCCACCAAAGGGGAAGAAAATGGTATTCTTGGATTCTAAAGCATGCCATGTCAGTAAAATTGCTGAGTTGTTTTTTCCTCAGAATTTTTTTGAACATTTGACTGACTAATGGTAATGATGTAGAATTGTGCGGCATTGTATCAAATCAAAATCACATCAAATCCAATGTGTTTGTATAGCACATTTTACACACAAAAGCAATTCAATGTTCTTTACACAAAGCTAGCAGAAACATAAAGGAAGAAATAAAAGGATAACATACCAAGAAATGAATGCAAGCAATTAAAGAAATAAAATAAGAGAAATAAAGTTGTTAAGAAGAAACAATTCAGCAAAATGCAATCGAGAACATATCTCACTAATCCTCCAGACTTTCATGAGTGTACAGTCTCTACATGTTTCTTTCTTTCTGCTAGAGGAGATGAACACAGTAGTTCATCTATTTATTACTGTGAGCACACAGGTTGTGTTGGACAGAGTGTGAAGGTCAGATACTAAACAATAATGTTTACTGTGGACCTCAGCCTGAAGCGCTTCCTATTAGATAATAATACCTTTTGTTGTAGTTATGTATTTCATCCAAAACTCTTTAATGTTTACATACATATTCCAGCTTACACCTAACTACCTCTGTATCTGCTCACTTACAGTAACTCCTCTCCTCCTTTTTTTAAAGACGCTGAACTTTACAACAGTCCTCCAGTCTTTAAAAACAAAAGCTCAGCCAACTGGTTATCAGGCATCACTGACTAAAATTACATCCAGCTGAAAAAGACACCACTGTTTTAAGTGATGATGACAGGAATAATCACGTCTTCGTATTGAAAACGAATCCATGTGCATTTCTGGATGCGAACTTGCCAATGACATAAGATTGCGTGTTGCCACTATTTTTAACTGAGTTCCTGTCTCTCACATCTTATTCCCCACAGACGCAAGGCCTGCCTCCTGACTACTCAGAAAACGTCAGAATTACGAATTACAGAATTACAGAATTACAGAATTACGTTGAGAGTTATGTGAAATATGCAACCATCTAGTACAATAGGGGATCCGAATTATGATTATTGAAATACATTTTAGTGGGAAAATGTAAAACATAAATAAACTAGAAAAGTTGCCCCGAGGACTCTCATCTGTAATTCTTCAGGGTTTATCATATAAGTTTGGATGCATTAAATGCATGACATGTTGGATGCACGGGTATTTGAGTCTTAAAGCAGCAGGAAAGCTGCCCGATTTCAATAGCATTTTTTATATAGCATTTTAATTATATTTTAGGGTAAGGTATTTTCTGTAAGGCGATACTGCCAGATAGTTTATACCATGTGATATCATGTGAAATCATAATTTTTATGTCAATAAATACAGCGAAACACGTCTCTGTCGATTGACACCCACCCAGCACAGCCGCCCAGGGTTCCATAAAGGTTTTATTTCCTCTGGGCAGAAAACAAATCAAAACGCAGATTTGAAACGGTTCCCTTTGGCTTATTCAAGTCCAAGGCTTTGGCGGATTTATCATTTGTGCTTTGACCTAACCTTACCTCTGAGCCGAGTGAGGAGAGAGAGAACCCACTGTTGTTACTAGCAGAGACTCCTGCAGCTCTGCTGGCATGACTGCCACTAGTAACAAGCCATCAAGGAACCACAAGACCCTGACCTCAAAGGAGCGCCTCAACTCGGGAAAACAAAAAAATAGGATGACCTTGCCTTAGCCAATTACCCTTTGTTAAAAGAGGCTTGACGACTTGGACAGGCTTTTATTTATTTTTTATTGAATCTTTTGTACTGGGACCAAAGAAGTAAAAACAAATAGAATGTGATTTAATTCACAAGCTATCCCCTCTCTTCCTGCTAATAACTCATTATTTCATTTATTTCATTGATTTATTTTTAACCTGGGTAGGCTTATTGACATACAAGCGTTTTGCTGCTCTGAACTCACTCAACGTTCTTTCAAACCCATGACTCTAAGTTTCAAATGAGAACACATGTAGTTGACACCAAATATCATTTTTGATACAGCAGAGTTTCAACACTCCCAGATTACTCTATTAGGAAGACCTGTACACCTTCTCATTCATGGAATTATCTAATCAGCCAATCAAGTGGCAGCAGTGCAATAGATCCAATCCTCCAGAAAGCAGCCAGCTGCTTTAGGGACTGTGCACATCAACAGTCAGGATGCGGTGGAATGTGATCTCAGTGATTGTTGGTGCCAGACTGGCTGGTTTGAGTATTTCTAATGCCGTTAATCTCCTGGGATTTTCATGCACATCAGTCTCTAGAGTTTACTCAGAATGATACAATTAAGAAAAACATCCAATGTGCGTCAGTTTTGCAGGCGGAAACCCCTTGTTGATGAGTGATGTCAGCGGAGAATGGCCAGACTGGTTCGAGCTGACAGAAAGGCACCAACATCTCAGATAGCCACTCTGTACATTTGAGTTGAACAGAATAGCATCCCAGAATGCACAGCGTGTCGAACCTTCAGCTGGACGGTGTACACCAGCAGAAGGCCATGTCAGGGTCCACTTCCGTCAGCTAAGAACAGAAAGCCGAGGCTGCAGTGGGAACAGCCTCCCCTAAACTGGACAGGTGAAGACTGGGGGAAAAAACATGGCCTGGTCTGATGAATCTATTTCTGCTAGGACACACAGATGGTAGGGGTCATAATTTGGCCCCAGTAGTATGAATCTATGGACCCAACCTGTCTTGTGTCAACAGTCCCAAGCTGTTGGAGGTGATGTAATGGTGTGGGGAATGTTTTCTTGGCACACTTTTGGCCCGTTAATACCAATCAATCATCGCTTGAAGGCCACAACTTATTTGAGGATTGTTGGAGACCATATGCATCCCTTCATGGCCATAATTTACCCATCTTCTAATGGCTACTTCCAGCATGATAATACACCGTGTCACAAAGCAGAAGCAGTCTCACGCTGGTTTCATGCACATTACAATGAATGCAATATAACAGCATTTTGAATATGGAAAAGGTGCTTGAAAGTGCACTGAAAAGCTGCAAAAATTGCATGATGATCCCAAAGGAATGTCCAACATCTTGTGGAATAATGTCAGGAGGACTTGAGGCTTAGGACGGCCCTACCCTGTAATGGTTTAGTGTTCCTAATAGTACTTGGTGAGTGAGTGTATGTTCCTCTCTTTAATCACCTCCAGAAAGTATTCTCAACAAGCATGTTTTACTGACACAATAACTTACTGCAGTGCATTGCAAATGTGTGCTTTCAAACTCTCACGTTGTTTTCTGTTTATGAAGCCTGGGAACTTTGAACTTGTGTGAACTAGGTGTGTTTGTGGCCATATCGATCATGCTGTAATCTAAATAATGTGATGTGCAGCAAAATGTGACCTCCCATCAGAAGAGGTGTCAACTTAATAACCACTAACATGTCTCTGGGGAATATTGAATTATCGTGATTGGGATATCTTCCTGTGAGTATCCTTAGTAATTTAAGTACATCTGTATTTTCATCTTTACAAGTCTCTGTGGTTGAACCAGCATGAAAGTTACCTAAGGATAACTTGGGTACGATCTATTCCAGGAAGGCATCCCAGGATTTTCTTTGTCTCCAGTGGTTTCTCCATGTGTTGTTTTTATATGGTCCTTGACGCATTTGACGACCCCCCCCCCCCCTGTAGATTTACAGTACTTTTTTTTTTAAAATACAACCAACAGACAATTACATAAACAGAGTTGTTATTTTTTGCCGTTTTGAAGGTAAACTAACATGATAACTTTTACAATGGATAATATGAAGCCCATTGCTACTTGGCACAGTCAAAAAGTAACACTGGCTTTTTTATTTTTTATTTTTTGAGGCAAGCACAGCTGCAGCAGGCAGACGGGGAGGACGCCCTCCACAATGGCCCAGTGTTTGAGCTTGACTTGTTCCCCACCCGGAGTGTCTACAGTGTCCCTGCTTCCCTCATGACCCCTGACAACAAACCACCACGGTAACCAGAGTGGGGGTCACTGGACAGCGCACCAGACATTACGCAGTGGACACGCGCCATTAAACACGCACAACTTCATGCCAAGAACTACCGCCAACAATTAACAATCTCCTCATTCTCAACAAGTCTTACTTATTTATATAAATAAAAACATTTATAGGAATGTAGGCTCTGCAGTGAGATCATTGTCCAGCAATCTCAGGAAGAAGTCTAGGCTTCTGGCTTGTTCCATGGTCAAGGAGCTTGGATCTGTTTTCATTGATGGTTGGTACTAATGAAAGGATTGAGCATCTGGCTGAGTGTACTGCCAACCAGTTGTGTATAGATGAGGGTGTGCCAAATATCAATCTACCAGGAACACCATCTGGGATGCAGGACCAATAAAAGTAACTGAAATGAGCCCTGCTTGATTGCAATTGAAAGTGGGGAAGATATTGTGTTGCTGTTGAGCTCCTGTGTATGCCTGCCACTCATTAATGTTGGCATGCGTTTAATCATTGGTTGAACTACTGCCACAAGCTGCCCTCTCTTGAAGTAAAGGAATTTATATTGAGTGTATGTGTGATAACAAAGCTGACGTCTCAAAGTTGCCTCGTTAGTTTGGAGGAGTCTCACTGTGTTGCTTTGTTAATGTAGTGCAGGACTTTCCCCTGGATTACAACATCGATCAGGCAGTTGTATAACAGTACACCCCAGAGATGGTCTCAGATGAATTCATTAGGAACTCATTTTCATTAGCTACAAAATTATGTCCCATAAGGATTAGGAATTTATTAAGGATTATTAAGGAACGCGGCCTCACATTGTAGCGTTTAGGGACGGTACTAATACAGGCACCGATAAGGCTAGATTATTAAGGAAGGTGGCCTCACATTGTAGCGTTTAGGGACGGTACTAATACAGGCACCGATCAGGCTAGATTATTAAGGAAGGTGGCCTCACATTGTAGCGTTTAGGGACGGTACTAATACAGGCACCGATCAGGCTAGATTATTAAGGAAGGTGGCCTCACATTGTAGCGTTTAGGGACGGTACTAATACAGGCACCGATCAGGCTAGATTATTAAGGAAGGTGGCCTCACATTGTAGTGTTTAGGGATGGTACTAATACAGGCACCGATCAGGCTAGATTATTAAGGAAGGTGGCCTCACATTGTAGCGTTTAGGGACGGTACTAATACAGGCACCGATCAGGCTAGATTATTAAGGAACGCGGCCTCACATTGTAGCGTTTAGGGACGGTACTAATACAGGCACCGATCACGCTAGATGATGTGCAGCGCACACTGTTTTTTTATTTTCTGGCATAAATCTAGCTTTGCCTCTCACAGGGGATGTGTCTGCACAAAGGTCCTAATCAATAACAGAGCTGGAATTGGAGCTCTGACCACACAGCATTTGGCAATGATGAGCTATGCAAACTAGAAACAACCGTAGGAGTAAGAAGGATGTGGCGCCTAGAAGGCTCAACGCTGGGGATCAATCAAACGTTTCCTGGACCGTTCTCCATGCCTGCAATAGAGAGGACAACTGTTGGGATTGTTTGGAGGTGTAGTCTACATAGTCTTTGTCATGTTGATAATACAAGACTAGATGTCTATGAGCCTTTAGGTATTTTTTTTTTCTTCTTCAAACTGGGTTACTCTTCAAGTAGACTGCTGCTTTAATTCAACAGGTTATATGTCAGAAATGGCTTTAGACCGCCCCCAGCTAGTCTGAAGCCACTTGACTTTTATGAGTATGCTCTGCGTTTTGTGGCCTGGGATAGTTTTGGAACTGATCAGTGCACACTTTATAAGAAGGTGGGAAGGTTGTCCATCAGTGATACTGATCAGTGCACACTTTATAAGAAGGTTGGAAGGTTGTCTATCAGTGATACTGATCAGTGTACTCTTTATAGGAAGGTGGGAAGGTTGTCTATCAGTGATACTGATCAGTGTACTCTTTATAAGAAGGTGGGAAGGTTGTCTATCAGTGATACTGATCAGTGTACTCTTTATAAGAAGGTTGGAAGGTTGTCTATCAGTGATACTGATCAGTGTACTCTTTATAAGAAGGTTCAAAGGTTGTCTATCAGTGATACTGATCAGTGTACTCTTTATAAGAAGGTTGGAAGGTTGTCTATCAGTGATACTGATCAGTGTACTCTTTATAAGAAGGTTGGAAGGTTGTCTATCAGTTATACTGATCAGTGCACTCTTTATATGAAGGTGGGAAGGTTGTCTATCAGTGATACTGATCAGTGTACTCTTTATAAGAAGGTGGGAAGTTTGTCCATCAGTGATACTGATCAGTGTGCTCTTTATAAGAAGGTGGGAAGGTTGTCTATCAGTGATACTGATCAGTGTACTCTTTATAAGAAGGTGGGAAGGTTGTCTATCAGTGATACTGATCAGTGTACTCTTTATAAGAAGGTAGGAAGGTTGTCTATCAGTGATACTGATCAGTGCACTCTTTATAAGAAGGTTGGAAGGTTGTCTATCAGTGATACTGATCCGTGCACTCTTTATAAGAAGGTTGGAAGGTTGTCTATCAGTGATACTGATCAGTGCACTCTTTATAAGAAGGTGGGAAGGTTGTCTATCAGTGATACTGATCAGTGTACTCTTTATAAGAAGGTGGGGAGGTTGTCTATCAGTTATACTGATCAGTGCACTCTTTATATGAAGGTGGGAAGGTTGTCTATCAGTGATACTGATCAGTGTACTCTTTATAAGAAGGTGGGAAGTTTGTCCATCAGTGATACTGATCAGTGTGCTCTTTATAAGAAGGTGGGAAGGTTGTCTATCAGTGATACTGATCAGTGTACTCTTTATAAGAAGGTGGGAAGGTTGTCTATCAGTGATACTGATCAGTGTACTCTTTATAAGAAGGTAGGAAGGTTGTCTATCAGTGATACTGATCAGTGCACTCTTTAAAAGAAGGTTGGAAGGTTGTCTATCAGTGATACTGATCCGTGCACTCTTTATAAGAAGGTTGGAAGGTTGTCTATCAGTGATACTGATCAGTGCACTCTTTATAAGAAGGTGGGAAGGTTGTCTATCAGTGATACTGATCAGTGTACTCTTTATAAGAAGGTGGGGAGGTTGTCTATCAGTGATACTGATCAGTGTACTCTTTATAAGAAGGTGGGAAGGTTGTCTATCAGTGATACTGATCAGTGTACTCTTTATAAGAAGGTTGGAAGGTTGTCCATCAGTGATACTGATCAGTGTACTCTTTATAAGAAGGTTGGAAGGTTGTCTATCAGTGATACTGATCAGTGTACTCTTTATAAGAAGGTTGGAAGGTTGTCTATCAGTGATACTGATCAGTGTACTCTTTATAAGAAGGTGGGAAGGTTGTCCATCAGTGATACTGATCAGTGTACTCTTTATAAGAAGGTGGGAAGGTTGTCTATCAGTGATACTGATCAGTGTACTCTTTATAAGAAGGTGGGAAGGTTGTCTATCAGTGATACTGATCAGTGTACTCTTTATAAGAAGGTTGGAAGGTTGTCTATCAGTGATACTGATCAGTGCACTCTTTATAAGAAGGTTGGAAGGTTGTCTATCAGTGATACTGATCAGTGCACTCTTTATAAGAAGGTGGGAAGGTTGTCTATCAGTGATACTGATCAGTGTACTCTTTATAAGAAGGTGGGGAGGTTGTCTATCAGTTATACTGATCAGTGCACTCTTTATATGAAGGTGGGAAGGTTGTCTATCAGTGATACTGATCAGTGTACTCTTTATAAGAAGGTGGGAAGTTTGTCCATCAGTGATACTGATCAGTGTGCTCTTTATAAGAAGGTGGGAAGGTTGTCTATCAGTGATACTGATCAGTGTACTCTTTATAAGAAGGTGGGAAGGTTGTCTATCAGTGATACTGATCAGTGTACTCTTTATAAGAAGGTAGGAAGGTTGTCTATCAGTGATACTGATCAGTGCACTCTTTATAAGAAGGTTGGAAGGTTGTCTATCAGTGATACTGATCCGTGCACTCTTTATAAGAAGGTTGGAAGGTTGTCTATCAGTGATACTGATCAGTGCACTCTTTATAAGAAGGTGGGAAGGTTGTCTATCAGTGATACTGATCAGTGTACTCTTTATAAGAAGGTGGGGAGGTTGTCTATCAGTGATACTGATCAGTGTACTCTTTATAAGAAGGTGGGAAGGTTGTCTATCAGTGATACTGATCAGTGTACTCTTTATAAGAAGGTTGGAAGGTTGTCCATCAGTGATACTGATCAGTGTACTCTTTATAAGAAGGTTGGAAGGTTGTCTATCAGTGATACTGATCAGTGTACTCTTTATAAGAAGGTTGGAAGGTTGTCTATCAGTGATACTGATCAGTGTACTCTTTATAAGAAGGTGGGAAGGTTGTCCATCAGTGATACTGATCAGTGTACTCTTTATAAGAAGGTGGGAAGGTTGTCTATCAGTGATACTGATCAGTGCACTCTTTATAAGAAGGTGGGAAGGTTGTCTATCAGTGATACTGATCAGTGTACTCTTTATAAGAAGGTTGGAAGGTTGTCTATCAGTGATACTGATCAGTGCACTCTTTATAAGAAGGTTGGAAGGTTGTCTATCAGTGATACTGATCAGTGCACTCTTTATAAGAAGGTTGGAAGGTTGTCTATCAGTGATACTGATCAGTGTACTCTTTATAGGAAGGTGGGAAGGTTGTCTATCAGTGATACTGATCAGTGTACTCTTTATAGGAAGGTGGGAAGGTTGTCTATCAGTGATACTGATCAGTGTACTCTTTATAAGAAGGTGGGAAGGTTGTCTATCAGTGATACTGATCAGTGTACTCTTTATAAGAAGGTTGGAAGGTTGTCTATCAGTGATACTGATCAGTGTACTCTTTATAAGAAGGTAGGAAGGTTGTCTATCAGTGATACTGATCAGTGCACTCTTTATAAGAAGGTGGGAAGGTTGTCTATCAGTGATACTGATCCGTGCACTCTTTATAAGAAGGTTGGAAGGTTGTCTATCAGTGATACTGATCAGTGCACTCTTTATAAGAAGGTGGGAAGGTTGTCTATCAGTGATACTGATCAGTGTACTCTTTATAAGAAGGTGGGGAGGTTGTCTATCAGTGATACTGATCAGTGTACTCTTTATAAGAAGGTGGGAAGGTTGTCTATCAGTGATACTGATCAGTGTACTCTTTATAAGAAGGTTGGAAGGTTGTCCATCAGTGATACTGATCAGTGTACTCTTTATAAGAAGGTTGGAAGGTTGTCTATCAGTGATACTGATCAGTGCACTCTTTATAAGAAGGTGGGAAGGTTGTCTATCAGTGATACTGATCAGTGTACTCTTTATAAGAAGGTTGGAAGGTTGTCCATCAGTGATACTGATCAGTGTACTCTTTATAAGAAGGTGGGAAGGTTGTCTATCAGTGATACTGATAAGTGCACTCTTTATAAGAAGGTTGGAAGGTTGTCTATCAGTGATACTGATCAGTGTACTCTTTATAAGAAGGTTGGGAGGTTGTCCATTAGTGATACTGATCAGTGCACTCTTTATAAGAAGATTGGAAGGTTGTCCATCAGTGATACTGATCAGTGTACTCTTTATAAGAAGGTTGGAAGGTTGTCTATCAGTGATACTGATCAGTGCACTCTTTATAAGAAGGTTGGAAGGTTGTCTATCAGTGATACTGATCAGTGCACTCTTTATAAGAAGGTAGGAAGGTTGTCCATCAGTGATACTGATCAGTGTACTCTTTATAAGAAGGTTGGAAGGTTGTCTATCAGTGATACTGATCAGTGTACTCTTTATAAGAAGGTTGGAAGGTTGTCTATCAGTGATACCGATCAGTGTACTCTTTATAAGAAGGTTGGAAGGTTTTCCATCAGTGATACTGATCAGTGTACTCTTTATAAGAAGGTTGGAAGGTTGTCTATCAGTGATACTGATCAGTGTACTCTTTATAAGAAGGTTGGAAGGTTGTCCATCAGTGATACTGTTCAGTGTACTCTTTATAAGAAGGTTGGAAGGTTGTCTATCAGTGATACTGATCAGTGCACTCTTTATAAGAAGGTTGGAAGGTTGACTATCAGTGATACTGATCAGTGCACTCTTTATAAGAAGGTTGGAAGGTTGTCCATCAGTGATACTGATCAGTGTACTTTTTATAAGAAGGTTGGAAGGTTGTCCATCAGTGATACTGATCAGTGTACTCTTTATAGGAAGGTGGGAAGGTTGTCTATCAGTGATACTGATCAGTGTACTCTTTATAAGAAGGTGGGAAGGTTGTCTATCAGTGATACTGATCAGTGTACTCTTTATAAGAAGGTTGGAAGGTTGTCTATCAGTGATACTGATCAGTGCACCCTTTATAAGAAGGTGGGAAGGTTGTCTATCAGTGATACTGATCAGTGTACTCTTTATAAGAAGGTTGGAAGGTTGTCTATCAGTGATACTGATCAGTGCACTCTTTATAAGAAGGTGGGAAGGTTGTCTATCAGTGATACTGATCAGTGTACTCTTTATAAGAAGGTTGGAAGGTTGTCCATCAGTGATACTGATCAGTGTACTCTTTATAAGAAGGTTGGAAGGTTGTCTATCAGTGATACTGATCAGTGCACTCTTTATAAGAAGGTGGGAAGGTTGTCTATCAGTGATACTGATCAGTGTACTCTTTATAAGAAGGTTGGAAGGTTGTCTATCAGTGATACTGATCAGTGTACTCTTTATAAGAAGGTTGGAAGGTTGTCTATCAGTGATACTGATCAGTGCACTCTTTATAAGAAGGTGGGAAGGTTGTCTATCAGTGATACTGATCAGTGTACTCTTTATAAGAAGGTTGGAAGGTTGTCTATCAGTGATACTGATCAGTGTACTCTTTATAAGAAGGTTGGAAGGTTGTCTATCAGTGATACTGATCAGTTTGTTTAGTTACATGTAAGAAAAATGTTAACAAGTGCTGGAAAAGTAATAATCCCATGTGTTCAATCAATAAAAGAAATAGCTCTGCTCCTGTAAAAAAACAAAACATAATTTGTCCCTATCCAGTCTGTATTGTTGTGTTTTTATACAGTACCAGTCAAAAGTTTGGAAACACTTTCCCATTCACTTGAATGAGAAACTGTGTCCAAACCTTTGACAGATACTGTATATATATTCTATCTCCAGATAAATGACTTTTTGAGTTGACCCAGTGCAGAGTAAATGTATGGGGTCAGAGTTTTAGTTTAGTTGTTGCTGCTGCCTAAAGCTTTCCCCAGAGAAACAAAGCTGAGGAGGTCTAAGGAGGTCTGGAAGGCTCATTGCTTTAGGGAGGAGCTCTGTGGAAGAGGCAGTACTTCAGGCAAAGTCTGTTTTCAAAGGGAGACCAATCTGCCTTTTCTTTTCATTATCATTTTTTATTATTAAAGTTGCCTATTTTTCCCCATTACGTCTCTCTAAAAAAAAAACAGAAGTTTGATTTAAAGTTCCAGTTTCAGTCTAATGGTTAAGGCTTCTTTTCTTTATGTGGTAGCCCTAGGTAGGGTTCAGTTTCATGACACCAGTGGTAACATTTGAGTTCTTAGTGTACAGAACAGCCATGCTGTGGGCCGGGGCCTGGATGTCAGTCATCATTTTATCTGCACCGGGAGCAGAAAGGGGAAAGCTCGTGAGGAAACCCCTTCCCACTTCTGCAGGGAACTTCAGGTTAAAGGTCAAAGCCCTTCCATTCTGTGTGGCCTGTGTTGACAACCAGTTCCCTTCTCCATTTATTCTCATAGAAGCACAAAGGTTCTCTATTTAACTCTTTTATTTATCAATTAATTGATTAATTCACTGGAGCATAGTTAGGGAGCTCTGAGTGAGAATTACACGTTATTGTGCATATGCAGTGTGTGTGTGTGTGTGTGTGTGTGTGTGTGTGTGTGTGTATATATAGCTATTTTCCCTGAATAATGGTTTCCCTGTTCCAAATGGTTCTTAGTTAAGAGTGAATGGCCAACAGAGAATAAATATCCGACTTCTGGTACGAGCCATCTGCATTGTGTGAATGCTAACAGGATGCTAATGATAAACAGATCAGTGCTCTAAACAGTGTCTTCCACCTGTGTGGTCACACTGCACAACAACAGCTGTCTCTCTCAGCCCTGTCCCAACTACAGACCTCCTTTAATACAGACCTCCTTTAATACAACCGTCTGTCTTTTTAAACGGTTTGTTTGTTGCTGTTTTTCTGGTGCTTTAAACTAGATAAAAATGATCATCAAGTGACTTCGGTTTGAGGCAGAGTGCAGTTTAAAACAAAAAGGAGGGGGGGGGGGGGGGGGGCGGCATGAAAGACAAAGACTCTCATTGTTGCACAAACAAGACCTCATGAAGAAGCTTGCTTACAGAATAGACCCTGGGACCGGACCACTTCTCGTGTTTTCTTCCAGGAACTAGACCACACATGAATCTATAATGCTGCACTAAGTCATTTTGGCAATGGTTTGAAGTTATTAGCATAAGATGAAGCCTTCTATGGTCTGTTCCAAGGGAACCAAACAAGCTGAAATGACCACTGGCTATTGTTTCTCTAAGTAGATGACTGTTCCATTAATATAGTTTTCCATTATTCAACAGTTAAAACAGCTATTTGCTACAAGGACACATAAAGACGAATTGTTAATACAGGCGGCTTCATAGCCGGTCCCCACAAGTCTGCAGTCTGGTGTGGGGGGTGGGGAGCAGTCTCACCTTCACAGACCTGAGATTCCAGGAGGGGACGCATGGCACTAGGAGGTCAGAAAGGTATTTAGAGGCCTGAGCATGGATGGACTTGTGTGTGAGGAGGAGGGTTAAGGGTTATGGGTTAGGGTTATGGGTTAGGGTTAGGGGTTAGGGGTTAGGGTTATGGGTTAGGGTTAGGGTTATGTGCATGGCAGTAGGGTTAGGGTTATGGGTTAGGGTTATGTGCATGGCAGTAGGGTTAGGGTTATGGGTTAGGGTTAGGGTTATGTGCATGGCAGTAGGGTTAGGGTTATGGGTTAGGGTTAGGGTTATGTGCATGGCAGTAGGGTTAGGGTCATGGGTTAGGGTTAGGGTTATGTGCATGGCAGTAGGAGGTCAGAAAGGTATTATGAAGCCTGAGCATGGATGGACTTGTGTGAGAGGACAAGGGTTTTGTAGGTGACATGGGACTTGACTGGGAGCCAGTTTAAGTGAATAAGTGTGGGGATGATGCTGCCATGGTTTGGTACATTAGAACCCTGGCAGCTGAGTTCTGGACATTCTGGAGCCTATCCAGGGTTTACTGCGTGTTAGACCCCTGGCAGCTGAGTTCTGGACATTCTGGAGCCTATCCAGTATGCCTATCCAGCCTTCTTCCTGGGAGAAAGATAGACCCTGAAGGCTATCATGCCATTCATTGTGTATCACTGTTTTGTAATTGTCTTGGATCTTGACGAGGGCTGCACATGTTTTTGCTTTGAGTACATCTCATTTGGAAACGTATCCCTACAGCGCTACCCCTCTTCATCAGCATTGAATTTGGAATATTTTAAATGGGAACTCTCGAATAATAGCAAGCGTCATTGTCAGCATTTGGAGTTTTCAGAGAGGAAAAGCCAAAACAAAGTTCTCGACATGCTTTTGTAAAAGGCCCATGACTTGGAAGAAAACATAATTCAGCTTTTGTTTTTATTTTGGGAGCCCATCCCATTCAGCCATACTGTAACATCATATTTATTCTAGTCGTTTCTAGGTCATGACCGGCGTAACTGGAGATCACCCAGACGTTTGGATTGCTTGTTAGAAACTCTTGTGTTCATGGAGGGCTGTACAGATTCCACTTGCTTGACTACATCTCTGGTGAATATGTCATTCATAAGTTACAGTTTCAACATCTCTTTGTGTTAGTCACCGTTTCTATCAAAACAGCTTGTAGTGACGGGGCTTGGATGTTGTCTCCACAGCTTAGCGAACTGATCACGACGGTCCGAGTTGACCTCAGATTCACCAGGCCGTCGGTGCTCTGAACAGGGCGAGGAAAATTCAAACACTTTGGGACGTGGGATCATATATTCGCTAATCATGTAGCTACAAGTATGTAAACACCGTTTTTATGGAGAACCCCCATGCCTATTTTCGTTCTTGTATCAAGCTATTTCAGCAGGCTTAGGAATCAAAACCAGATGACACTCCCTCTGTTAGCTCTCCGTGACGGCCGAATTAGTCAAGGTTTGATTAGCATTTCATCATAGCACCAAGACCTCCAGCATGATGGGATTCCTTGATAGAAATCGCTTCCCTGCGTGAGAGAAAAGAGAACTGACCGATATGAGTAGCAGTTGCCAAACGACTGAGGAATGAAAGATACCCAACTTTATTTTTCTCGAAAGTTGAATTTGTATATTTAGAGTTTCATTCCAAGATGACATACAGTATGTCTGTTATTGGGGGGAAAATATGATGCAATGTTCATTCCTTAATGTCTGAAATGATCTATTCATTTTTTTTGGATGACTTAAGATTGCATGTATATTTCAAGATGCAACGTATTTAAATAAATGTAAGCCATCTTCTTATGCCATGAGTAGGTCATATGTTTGCATATGTGTCCATATGTTTTACAGTGAGATACATTCTGTACAGCACTCCACATCTAGCACTGTGCAAGTGTGTCTTAATAGTCACAATTTTACTGTAATTGAACGATCATTGTCAGTTAGTCTTCTTTCTCAAATGGAAAATCAGAATTCTCAAATTAATTCAAACGCCACTTGTTGCTTTTTTCCATTCCCGTTTGTTTAACCAACTGTAATTTAACAAGGTTGAACTGTTATTTTTTAAACATACTTAGACAGAAATGTTTAGACAGCCTTTGGTTAGGAAAACACTCAGATGAGAATATTATTATAATTATTATACAGTTTCATTAATTAGTCTCTGGGGAGATTTCTTAAATTGATTTCCCTGCCAAGGCAGCATTTTCTCATCCATTTTTTGATACTATATTTTTATTCACAACATATGTGTTTTTCTGTTAATGATTGTTGACTCTAAAAATGTCTTGATTAGGCGGTCATGATATTTTGGAACTTCTTTGTGCCAATCCCAAATTATAAACATGTTGTGGTTTGATGGTGTCCTGTATAGAAAACTTATAATAGTTTTTTTTCTCTGGGACATAAAACTCAGCTGAGTCTAGCCTCAGGCTGCTAGTTCTGCTTCTCATCATTGGCTAGGTGTTTATCTGCAGGTTGGAAGGATGACCCTCTTGTTTATATAGTTTTGTTGCCAAAGACTAAAAAGGCTACAACATTTTAACATAACCTAAAATGCCTGGAGAGTTTCTTGCACAAACAACTGATAGACGGTTTAGTGTTTGACCTTTCAAAATACTGGATTTGCAAGTGATCCAACACTTTCCAAGACATACAATTTACTGTTGCTTTTGTTCAAAATTTAGTCCCAAACAAATGCATTAGTCTTTCTGTTATTATTGCCACAAATAATTTTACAAGATCTGATGTAAACTAATTACCCTTTTGTAATTCACTTTTTATCAAACTGAACAGTCAAAATGCTGCCAGCAATCAACAGCCCCATAGAGAGTGACAGAACCCGCCTGTGACCGTGCTCTTAAGGGGTCAAGGTCCAGAGAGCCTGAAATGTAACGCTGATTGATCTGACCTTTAATTGGTTCCCAAGGTGGATGTGACAGTTCCTCACAATTGTTTTGGCGAGGTACATTTTTGGCCGGGGTCTCCTCTGGGGGGCTGGCCAGCCCTGCCTTGTGTGAGAACATAACCGGCTTATCTCCAGACTCTGTCACTGTGGCATTCTTCTTAGACTGCTTTCTTTTTCCTCTGTAAAAGCTGCGACTCCTAGTCACACACTCTAGACGCTGACTCTGGGTCAACTGAAGTGCTCACTTACTCAATGACTCCGTGTTTTAATCCCGGAGCGCCGGCACCAGGGATTTGTAATGGAATATATAAGGAAGTAGTAACAATGTACAGGAAGTGTGTCTGTAAACCAAACATCAGGAATGGAGGGTGAAGGGGCATGGAACGTCATGTTGCCCCCCCCCCCCCCCACACACACACACACACACACATCTCCCTTTGATGTTTAGTGTTTGAAGTAATTTCAAAAGAGACATGATCGTTGTATGCAACGTATTGTATGATGGCTATTTATCATAGACGTTCATCCACACACTGCAATATCCTACTCTGAACTAAACAAAAGCTTGCCTTTTCATACAGAGGTTCTTCAAATGATATTTATATGTGGACTTAAACTGTAGCTGCTAACTAGTCGTCCATCGTTGCTAACTGAAAAGACTAGTAGCCTAATGTATGAACCTTATTGGTTTTAGTTTGTGTTGTTTATAAGTGACACTTAATGTTTCATGAACAAGCAAATTACATAGTAAAACAAATTGTAAAGACAAGATCCTTATTATCGAGTACTATAAAATAACACACCAGATGTGTATACATATTTTAAGAGGAGGCTGTAAAGTGGTTATTAACAAATTGTTACAAATAGTTGTACTTTGGCAATCTTCTCTAATAATTGATTTGAATTGAACCGGCCTAACCATGCCTCCCGTTTCCTTTGAGATGCTGACAGGAAGTGTCATTGGCGTCTTGTAACGGGGTTTTGCAATCTTTCCTCCCTCATTTTCTGGTGGCAGGTTGCCGAGACAACGTGCCTCTCTGTCTCAGAGTAGCACTGAAACCATGTCTGATAAGACTGCAGCATGAGCATTAACATTTACCTACATTATACTACATTTCCCACTGATATTAATAGTATTTTAAAAGTGACCTCATCGCTTCAGTTGACATGGGGAGTTTCTATTTGAACAGATTAGAGGAACAAGGGAAACATATGAGGTACAGTGAGCAAGTCCAATCTATAATCATTTTGTTTAACTTTTTTATTATTGTTAATAATAAGTATATATGCTAACAACCCATGTCGGAATCACGGTCAGTATTTGTTAATATCTTGAGGGGATTTGGACACTTTGAAGCAGCTACACTACTCTGTCTAAAACACAAGGACACGATTCGTTTTTGGACTAATAACTTTAGTTTAGAGTTTAGAAGTAATCCTGCACTGTTTTAGCGTCACCATTCCTTAAGGATTACAAATAGAAGTATCCTACTAACGTATTCTAAAATCTATTGGGTGTGGAGGTTCTACCGCCTGTTCTCCCTGGAACACGGCTTGAGTTCCGTTGGTATCAAGGTTTCTGCTGGATTTATTTCACACCCTGGTTCCTGAGGGGAAATCCCACAAAAAAAACACACATGGATATCTGAATCCTACATGTCTTTCATTCCAAACGTGATCCACAACCCTTCCTGCTGTGCGTCTTTTACGAGACTTGTCGCTCGGTTTGTGGCGCCGAGCCCTGGGATGAGACGCACACGCATGTGGTCTGTAATGTCATCACTGTTAGGACCCACATCGGGAGTGTGGTCTGTAATGTCATCACTGTTAGGACCCACATCAGGAGTGTGGTCTGTAATGTCATCACTGTTAGGACCCACATCAGGAGTGTGGTCTGTAATGTCATCACTGTTAGGACCCACATCGGGAGTGTGGTCTGTAATGTCATCACTGTTAGGACCCACATCAGGAGTGTGGTCTGTAATGTCATCACTGTTAGGACCCACATCAGGAGTGTGGTCTGTAATGTCATCACTGTTAGGACCCACATCAGGAGTGTGGTCTGTAATGTCATCACTGTTAGGACCCACATCAGGAGTGTGGTCTGTAATGTCATCACTGTTAGGACCCACATCAGGAGTGTGGTCTGTAATGTCATCACTGTTAGGACCCACATCGGGAGTGTGGTCTGTAATGTCATCACTGTTAGGACCCACATCGGGAGTGTGGTCTGTAATGTCATCACTGTTAGGACCCACATCGGGAGTGTGGTCTGTAATGTCATCACTGTTAGGACCCACATCAGGAGTGTGGTCTGTAATGTCATCACTGTTAGGACCCACATCGGGAGTGTGGTCTGTAATGTCATCACTGTTAGGACCCACATCAGGAGTGTGGTCTGTAATGTCATCACTGTTAGGACCCACATCAGGAGTGTGGTCTGTAATGTCATCACTGTTAGGACCCACATCAGGAGTGTGGTCTGTAATGTCATCACTGTTAGGACCCACATCAGGAGTGTGGTCTGTAATGTCATCACTGTTAGGACCCACATCAGGAGTGTGGTCTGTAATGTCATCACTGTTAGGACCCACATCAGGAGTGTGGTCTGTAATGTCATCACTGTTAGGACCCACATCAGGAGTGTGGTCTGTAATGTCATCACTGTTAGGACCCACATCAGGAGTGTGGTCTGTAATGTCATCACTGTTAGGACCCACATCCGGAGTGTGGTCTGTAATGTCATCACTGTTAGGACCCACATCCGGAGTGTGGTCTGTAATGTCATCACTGTAAGGACCCACATCAGGAGTGTGGTCTGTAATGTCATCACTGTTAGGACCCACATCAGGAGTGTGGTCTGTAATGTCATCACTGTTAGGACCCACATCGGGAGTGCGGTCTGTAATGGCATCACTGTCAGAGACCGCTGTGTAGAGACCACTGTGCAGAGACCACTGGCCAACCTTGGCTCTACCCTGCGTCACATTTCCTGATTAAACTCAGCACTTTCTGTTCTAGTTTCATTTGCGATATGTTATAAATAATATATTAGTCTAGTCTTAGTTATGTAGGTTGACTGAAAGCTTTTCTTGTAAAGTCCTAACTAATGCATGACGAATCAGTTGGGACAGTGTCTCCCAGTGCCCCCCAACTCAAACATGGTGACTATATGTGCTCCACAATCCTGGCCAGTTTCAATCTGTGATTCTTGCACATTAACTATCTCAGAGCTGAGACAGTGCAGAACCCTCTGTAGATGTAAACACTCATCAAGCGGATAGAGGAGCATTCTGCCGCTGAGCAGCCAGAGAATTCAAAAGTCCTTTATCTTTGTTACATAGACCACGCAGGGAAACATCCGCCATCTGTTCTGAAGATGTTTCTCTGTCGCTGAGATCTTTTAAGACAGAAGCCACACTTCATTGCTACTGATAAAGATGTATTATGATATATTAAGTGTAGAGTCCATTTTGAGTAAATAACTGCTTTGTGGTGTCCTGGTTTATGAAGTCATGAGCCGCTCATTGATTTTGGACCTCTGAGAATGAGAAAATGAATAAGGAAAAAAATGAGAATTGATTTGACTTCGAATCACCTGCTGGAGTCATTCTGGGAGATGCCAAAAAGAAGTGCAATGTGCATCTCCAGTGTTAGTCATCTATCATCCATCATGGTGGTGGTGCTCTGCCAGCAGGTTTGGGTTGGGACTATTTATGAGCATCAAACAACAGTTAGTTCCGACCAAGTCATTTGATTGGACGGGAGGCAGCAGTGGGACTTGGAAATAATTTTGATAAAACTCTGCAGCTAAAATACTTGTCTCTCTTCTGGACCATACAGAGCTTTTATGTTGTTTCACAAAATATTTTTGAGAATAAATATAATTTATCAAATAGGAGACATTTATTCCCACTTCAGGAGCTTAAGGATAAAATAATACATAGCTTTCAACTAGTCTGCCGATTGCTATCGTGTCTGATAGTTGAGAAGTTCCAGACCCTTTCGTTAAGTTGAATTCATTTATCCACTTTGAATCCATTTTTCACTTTCAAGTTATATTCCTACTTTTTATTCTTTGAGAACGCTCCAAAATTGGCAATTTGGGGGTAACAACATGAAGTCCCTGTTGTAACCTGTTTGCATTCACTCACCTCTATCACATAACCATGACTGAACTGTCAAATGTTGTTAGGGCAATACTGATAATGTTTCATCATTGCTTGGTGAAATTAGTTGCAGAAGAGCTTTTGCAGTAGCTACTACCATTAATACCGTTAGCAGCAGGAAAATAAAAACGACATATCTTTAAATTATGTGCACAACCCCCCAAAACATTTCCAACAATTTCTTTCACATGCAGGTCTGTGTCTAATATTACTGTCCTCCCTGGGTGTCTGCAAACAACCTCAGCCTTTGGCTAAAACATCCGGCAGTCTAGTCCAAATGACCCAACTCCAGACATGAATACAGTTAGACTAACAAAACATACAAATAAAACACCTCTTTCCTTCCACAATACACTCTGGCTCTCCCAAAACTCAGCGTGGTCCATTCGTTCTTTCAACTGAAACACAGGGGGAGCGGAGCTGTGTACACACACTGTGAGGTCACGTGTCCTCATAAGGCTTTGGGTGGTAACCATGGGAAACACAAACCGTTAAATGCTCCTTTGTTTAGACCGTTGGGCGCTTTCAGCTTTTCTAGACTTGGACTCCATAGTGTTTTTCTGCTGGTACCAGTTTGGCCGTGGCAGTAACACAACACCGAAGGCCTACTTTGTGTCAAGTGAAAACATGAATACAAACTTTTCCTATTTCATCTTATCTATTTCTGCCTAAATGTGCTTACAGGCTTTGCTGTCTCTTCCATTCCCATCTTTGTTTATAGCCCAGTAGAAGAGGTCTGTTCTGGCCCTGGCCCACACCGCCACATCAACAGCTTAACGTCACATTACTGGACCATGCCACATGGCCAATGACTTTACAAAGAAAACAGATGTTTCTTTCTCTGTAATTGAAATCACCACTGCATATTTTCCTCTTAAGCACATCTTTATCAGCCAAGAATCCATATTGCGCCTTGCTGCAGCTTCTCGGGAGTCCAGTGTGTGTGCGGGTCGGTAATGTCTTTGCAGCCTTGCTAATGAATTTGCTCAAGTTAGTCTGCAATAAATAATCAAGCCATAAGCTTTAATAAGGAGGCAGATCAGATCCTCAACAGTCCCGTTTAAACTATTTAACATCAGTCCCCCCCCCCCCCCCCCCCCCCCCAAAAAAAAAACTCCACACACACACACACCCCAAAAATGTAATGATCCTCCACCTGATCAGATGTTAAAGTGAACACAAAATATAATAGAAGAAATCCTTTCCCTATCCCTCTGCACCTAAAGTAGACAGCAGGCTAGGGAGTGGGGTCTCTGCTCTTGGCTCTGTGGTAAGTTGCTGTTGAGGAGTACAGTATCAATGGTATTTGAAAAGGATGTCTTTTTTAATTTGTTTATTCACTTTCATGTATGATCAGGTTGAAGATAAGCACTTCTGTGTGTGTGTGTGTGTGTGTGTGTGTGTGTGTGTGTGTGTGTGTGTGTGTGTGTGTGTGTGTGTGTGTGTATTTTATTGAAGCAAGGCCGTTTTGCTTCAACAATGGCTGAGTAAATTAGTTTTAATGCAATTTCTTCATTCGCCCAAATGAAGGGGAAAATAAGGAGCATTGGTCTCATGGCAACATCACCATTAGTGATGTTTTCCCCCACTATGAACAGTCCTGTACCCTGTATGTCTAAACATCACCATTAGTGATGTTTTCCCCCACTATGAACAGTACTGTACCCTGTATGTCTAAACATCACCATTAGTGATGTTTTCCCCCACTATGAACAGTACTGTACCCTGTATGTTTAATCATCACCATTAGTGATGTTTTCCCCCACTATGAACAGTACTGTACCCTGTATGTCTAAACATCACCATTAGTGATGTTTTCCCCCACTATGAACAATACCGTACCCTGTATGTTTAATCATCACCATTAGTGATGTTTTCCCCCACTATGAACAGTACTGTACCCTGTATGTTTAATCATCACCATTAGTGATGTTTTCCCCCACTATGAACAGTACTGTACTCTGTATGTCTAAACATCACCATTAGTGATGTTTTCCCCCACTATGAACAGTACTGTACTCTGTATGTCTAAACATCACCATTAGTGATGTTTTCCCCCACTATGAACAGTACTGTACTCTGTATGTCTTGGGCAACAAAGCCAGTTTGCGTGTGTTTAGCAGTCTGTCTTTCGGGTTTGTAAGAACAGGAATGTTGGCTGTGGCTGTTGCCAGAGAAAGAAACTCCACTGGCTCCCCCCTCCTCGCTGAAAAGGTGTGGTCTCTACTATGGAGGTGGAAGATGGACACGGTTAGGCCGGGGATAGGGACAACGTTTCTAAAACACACAGGGTATGATCTAAAAACAGTTCCTTCTGAACATGATCAGAAGGGAGCGGGGTGTTCACCTTCCTTCCTGGATTTAGCTTTCTGACTTGGAGCTACATCATCGTCATCAGGGTCATTCAACTAAAAGGTCAAACAAGTTATCATCATTCAAGTGGTGGATGAGAAACATAGCGTCATATACAGTATGTACAAGGCGTTTTAGCAGGTTCAAAGTTTACCATAGGAAAAAAGCGGACGTGATGTGTTTCCCCAGCTAATGTCTGTACAGTAGGATGTGTGCTCACGTTGGAAACTCTCATAAACCAAGGATTCTGGCAGGGAGCAGCAAACACTGATAGACCTAGTGCTAGATCTCTCCCTTTGTGGAACCCAGCGGAGGAGGAGGGTTGAGGAAACGTTGACGGTACACTTGCTGATCGGTGACCTGGGCGCTGGCTCTAAAATGGCCATAACCCAACCAACACCCAAGGCTGAGAGAGGAGGGTGCAGACTCTTTGCTTGGTCCCTCTGTGTAGACAGACAGGCATCTCTATCTGTCTGTGTCTGTTGACATATGGAACCGGGAGGGCTGCACACTCCACAGAATGGCAGGCTGATGTTAGTCCGTTTTTTTTCTCCTTTTTTCCTGTCATGTCAGTGTGATGCTGCGTCCGCCAGGCGGCTGTGAGGCCAGCACTGGGATTCCCATGCTCCTCTCTGTCTCTGGTTATATTCACGCTCTGGTTTCATGGACGCTCGCTGTTGTTTACAATCAAACATTTGATGCTCCGAGGAGCTCCCTGTCACTGTGTTACACTCTGTTTCCCAATCGCTTTAGCATCTCCTGTTGAAAAACTCCCACGTTACAAATAAATGGCTTGTTATGGTCATTCTTAAATAGGAGAGTCCTGGAATGATGGTAATTCCCCAAGTTAATTCTTAGAGATAGGTCTACTTTGAATCTATTGAAAGGCTGGCAGACAGTATAATTCCTTGTGGATTTGAAGTGCATGAGTGTGTGTGTGTGTGTGTGTGTGTGTGTGTGTGTGTGTGTGTGTCTGTGTGTGTTGGTTTGCGGATGCACTCTGTCTATTTCTTTCTCTCTTTCTCTATCTTTTGCTGTCTCTGTTGCTCGCTCTCTCTCTCTCTCTTTCTCTTGCTTGCTCTCTTTTTCTCTCTCTCTTGCCCTCTCTCTCTCTCTTGCCCTCTCTCTCTCTCTCTCCCTCTCTCTCTCTCTCTCTCTCTCTCTCTCTCTCTCTCTCTCTCTCTCTCTCTCTCTCTCTCTCTCTCTCTCTCTCATTCTCATCTCTGGCAGCAGCTTCTGGACTGTTGGCAGGAGCGACCAGAATAAAAACAGCCCCAGCAGACATAGGAAAGGGAAAAAGCCAAAGTGATCCATTGAAGCAGAGTCATCGCCCTTCTAATTACGTCGTGTCGCATATTTGTTTTTCTTTTCTTTTCTTTTTCTTTTTCTTTTTTCTTTTCAGTTTGGTTTTGTTCTTTTGCTCCACTGCTTGCTGGAGGAGAATAAACCCTGAGGGTCTGGGGACGGGTGGTGCATTGTGCAGCGAGATGGCTGACAGAAAGGTTCTACTGCTCCTCACCGGACTGATCGTCCTCACCTTCATTCCACCCTCACTGCAAGGAGGTAAGTGTGTGTGTGTGTGTGAGAGACTTAGTGAGCTCGGCTTCCCCTAGCCTTCTATACTGGGAACAGGTGTATGTCTTTGGTTATGACGAGAACCTTTGCAACTTTCAGTTCCCTTTTGTAACATCCAGTATACGGTACTTATTTATCTTATAGTTTCTTCTAATTACTCACTCAGTTATTATGTGAACCAAAAAAAATATTGTATAGACAAATTGTTCACATTTTCTTAAAAGCTCCACTGTATACTTGAAGTATCTTTTTATTAAATGCGGTTTTAGCCTGAAGAAGTTTTGAAAATGATAACCATTATTGTTTGTAATTCCCCCAGTGAAGCCTGAAACTGCTTGAGGGATATTCTCCAACTGTTTGTTGTAGCTTTGGTCATGGTGTTTGATTTGCTCTTGTATGAGCTGAAATATGATATTTACTTCCAGGAACTTAAAGGATTTAGTGATGTTTAGCCTGTCAAACCCTCTGCAAGTGTTCAGAGATCGCCAGCTTTTGAATTTCAAGTTTAAAAAAACAAGTTTCCGTTCTCCAACATGCAGCAGACAAACGACTTTGTTTAATAGAAACACAGCTGAAAACAGCTAGCTTCTTTAGGTTTCTGTTTCTGCAGCTTATTTACCATCTTTTAAGTCCATATAAATGACACAGCATGCACGGCCGAGACTAATAGCCTTTCACTGTACGAAAGGATCGACCCAGCAAAGCAGTACCTGATTCTCTTATTGGCACTCATTGCATGCAGAAATATTTGCTCCAGATGTGCAGATCTGAATTATTTTAAGATGACTATTTATGTCCAATTCTGGTCTAAATGAACAGAGAAGGTATTGGAGATAAGGAGGGATGAAACGTATCGAATGCTTACAATAGACGTCTTCACAACCTGACTACTTTTATTTACTTTTTTAATTTTATTTTTTACTTGTGTGTCTGTTTGTGTATTTATTAATGTCCATTTTCTCTGGAATAGATTTGTTGACACATAGGCTGGGACATGGGTTTACTTTATTGCATGTTCAATAGATACTTTTTTTGGTGTACCTATCATTACTATATCAACCCTGCCATGACCAACTTCAAGCCGCCTGGCATGCATCTTTATTGAGTGGAGTAACAAATGAAACTTGTCTCTAAAGAATTGTAAAGCATTTTTATTGAGGAGATTTAAAAGATATTTTTTTTAACAAAGCTTGCGGATTCAGTTTCTCTGGCCATCCACAGTGATCTAATAAACTATTTCAACTAAAGTTATACTGAAATGAATTTCCACGTTGGTTAGCAGAGGAGGTTCTCATCAAAGGCAGTTTCTTCATCGTCCTCCGTTAGAAGTCAAACTGAAGTGACATGGAGGGTGTTGAGTGTAATCCTACACCTTTGGTTTCAGAGACCATAGGAGACTGGACAGCAGGTTGATCTGATTAAGAGTGAACACAGGGTTCCTTCTGACACCAGAGGAACCTCGCTATAGTTCAATACAGAGATCTCGCTGCACACTGTGTCTGGGAACACGGACTCCAGCTGGTTCCTCTTTCCTATCGGCTACATCACGTAGGGTTGTATCTGTGATGGTCTCCCAGGTGGATGGCCTCGCCGTGGGAGCAGCTGGGAGCCTTTACTTCACAGCTTTGGGTCAGGGGCTCCTCTAGACTTTGTAGGGCTGGTCTTCTCTGAACCCTTTGAAGCCACTGTGTGTGGATGGTACGGGTGATTGTTTTAGGGGAAACGGCTCATTTGTTTCACACACACAGAGAGAGATATACGCAGATAGACGGAAGGAAGGAGAGAGAGAGAGAAAGAGGTATGCAGTACCTTTTTCCTCTGTTTCCTTCAGGGTGAGTATCCATCCTGCCCTCCTCCTGCCCTGCATGGATTCTCTGTTGCTTGGCAGTGAGTCACTAGGCTGTTTAGCCCTCCACTGGATAAATTGCTGTACAGCCTAGGGATTGGCTGAACCAAGAAGGCCAGAAAATCAACATGTATTTATTTTTCAAAGAGTTAATATATCCTGGACTGGTTATTGTGCTGTGTCTGTTTTGAATTTGCTAGATCTCCATTTCTCAAAGAAACGTCTAACAAAGCCTAACAAAGGAGAATATTTTTCTCCGTGTGAAGTGTACATGTGATATATTTGACTGTTCATCACTTTTGATTGTTTTTAAGTGGCAGTCTCAGAATAGTTTGCCCTAGGTCATGTCCAGACTCAGTATCTATTCAGCAACATTGTGTTTTATGTTAAACACACATTTTACATTTCTTACATTTTTTCCAATTGCAACAATCTTTCTGATAAGTTCCAAGACTTCCCATAAAGCATTGGACTTCATTGCCCACAAAGCATTGCATTTTTATTAGTTTCCATGTTATTCTCATCCTCATGCCATTGGAATGAGCGTCCATGAAATCCCCCATTTATCTGTTAGACACCTGTGACTTTTGAACGTAGATGAAAACTGCCCCGATCCTGTGAAGCCCTGAATAGTGGATCTCCTAGGTAATATGTTTGCTCACAGCATTTTCTTTTTCTCCCCCTACATTTTTTAACTGACCCAACCAAGTCATCCAATTGGTTGACCGAAAACCAATATAAAGCTCAGTTCATCGTTCAAGACCAGCTCTGGCAGAATTTACAGCTAACGACAGCAAGCCAGTTAATATCAATATTGGCTCAGGAGCCAATCTCTGATCTCCACCGACCAGAGAATTCATCCATTTCAGACTTTTTCTAGGTGCTGAAACCAGCTCCATCTGTGTCTGTATGTACGCTGTTGAGAAATCGCCTCTTACCACCATCCAAGGAAGTGTCAATTATCTGGCAGTAATAGGAGGCCCATTAACACCCACTCACTTGTTTTAGGGTTTCTGCACTGAACCCTCTGCTTACGCTGGGAGGAGCTGATTTCTTATTGGCTGGGGTGAGAGACCCCTCTGCGAGTGTAAATGAGTTATGATGCTGCCGGGAAAACACGGAGGAAGAAGCTTGTCATGTGACCCACAGCCTATGGGATGATGTCATACCCCCACTTGCCATCAGCCCCCCTTTCGTGGGACAGGGTTACACTTTTCTGGTGTGTTGCACAATCAAACAACATCTGTCAGACGGATAGAGTGAACGGGATGTTATTCTGATCAAAATAAATCTTAACCGTGGCTTCACAAAGCCTGGACTTGGCGCCCCCGTTCTTGAAGCTGCGGCAAAGCTGTATTTTTTGTTTTGTTAGGCTGTTGCGTAAAGCTTAGGCCTTATTTCGCGAACCCCCCAAAAACATAATTTAAAAGCTTTTAAACCCATTGTGCACTTGATGTCAATGGGAAACGTTAAGCAGTACTTTTATTTTAAATACAAGTGGGTGTGTGTTTAGCTCGCCCAAACACCCATTATGAAGTGTCTTTACAGCTTTAAGTCTGGGAACAGGGGGACTGAACAGTGAGCCAGCTGCCCTGGTATTAATAATCCTTCTGGCACTTGCCAGCTTACTTCTCTCCTCGCCCTTTCATCAGACGAGTGCAATCAGAGCATGTTCAGTCCGTCTTTACGTGCTGTGAGGGGCCAGGGCAGTATCAAATGTACCAGAATCCCATTTCACGCTTTCATGTGTGTTGTGTTGTGAAGCAGACAGCCTCACAGGCTGGTGGGCCAACCTGCACCAGAGTCGATCCTTTCTGTTTTTATAGCAGACACAGTTAATGACACCAGCCTGACAAGCAGAGGCCAACAGCGAGAATGAAAGAGGGAAAAAGAAAATATCCCTGGCCTCTTAAGAATTAAGGAAAGGGGGTAACTTGTTGCAGTGAGCGGAGGCCAAGTTTCCCTCTTTCTTCTCCTTTGCTTTGACCAGGTTTGGCCTTGGGACTGCAGAGATCTAATCCATTAATTCTCCTCGTCGCTGACACACGCTGGCCGCACTTAAAGGCACATGAGCTCACTGGAGATCAAATGGCATGCCAATGCAGGCGGGCAGCCCTGACTCCAGAGTTGGTAGACCCCCAAGCAGATTAATTTGTCTTGATGCAGGGAGTGCCGCTGGAGGCTTTTCCCAGAGGTGTGCACCGTAGACTAACCACCTCCTCTCTCCCAAGCTGAGCCCTTTTATTTGTCTTTGGAGAGGGCTGCCAGCTTCAGCTAACAGGATTAATGTGCGGCCTGCTCCTCGCTGTTGCGTGGCTCATTAGCAATGTAATGTCATAGGGCATTCCCACTGCTACCTTTGGAAGGATCACTGGTTTTAGAATAGGATCACAACTTCTAACGCCTTGATTCCAATTATAGCACTTCCAGAACAAGCCTTTCTTAGGCTGGATGAATGTAGGTGTTAGTGTTCTTGTTGAAGTCTAGTTTATTGTCTAATTGTGTTATCATTCAGTGGACCTTGGCTGTTTTTTAGTTTGTATTTGAACCTGAAGAACATGAATAGAACTGTTTTTATATAGATTGTTGCTGAGGTATTTCTCTCCAGCTCAATAGTGGGTAGAATCTTCTAGGTTATTGTCATGTAATGTGTAAACACACTCATTCTGCGTCACTGTGACAAAATAAGTGCCAGGATGTTTCCATCACAAACATGCTAACCGTATTTTGGCGTTTTGTAATCAAACGTGTCTTGCTGCTTATTCAGACCTCTCAGAGTTACGCACGGTGTGAAAATCAGGATTGTCATGGAATCCTGCTGTAATCAATTAGATACCGGTGCTGAATACTTCGTCTTGATTTTAACAACTACCAGCAAGCCTAGAGTGAAGCCAGATCCAAACCAGACGCAAGGAAGGATCAGTTGCGTTTACGGGCACATAATTCAAGAAGAGTGTTCTGGATATGTCTATGATGTCCACACACATCACGTTTTATTACGCGTTACTACGTACAGTAACACGTCTGAGCTGTTTCATGAGACCCACTATTTTTACAAACGTAGCTCCAATGTTATGAGTTGCCCTTTAAGATGATTCATGACTTGACTGTCACAGGTTGCGCGTGAAGACGTTACTTTGATAACCGGTGTGTTTCAGGGTTTATGCTTGTTACAGCCCATCAATCATTATTAGGGTTGGGAAGAAACAACTTACACGGTCAGCTGTAATCCATGGACTCTGCCTTTGGTGAATGTCAACCTAAACGTCCCCCTGGAGATGTTTGGGCTGTGAGCCACCAGGGCCAAGTGCTCAACCAAGAGGCACATTAACCTCCATGATTCATTCCAGCCACTGAGCAAGCAGGCCTCGTTGGTGTGTGAGGGGAACGATCCAGAGCCCAGCTCAGGAATAGTCTGTGTCCGGTGCTTGGCCTCCTGACTCTGTGTTCCCTTCCTCTTCACTCTGTACCAGGTCTATGTTGTTCTAGCCCTATACAATACTTAAGGTGTCTTGTAAAAAAAAAAAAAAAAAAAAAAAAAGTGATAGACTCAAGAGAAGTGTCTGATGTCACCTCTTGCATGCGAGAGACATTTGAAGCAGCTTGTCGATGTTTGGTTTACAGCAATCATAAAGTTTTATTAAGAAAAGGCACACACACTCACAGCATGAAACCTTTTTCCTGCACCTCATGGGTTTGAGTTCATACTAGAGTTCTTAAATAAGAGTAACATAAGAAGATAGCTCGAACAATTACTATATATCACCGTGTACAGATTCTAAATGGCCCTATAAAATATAAAAATACTCTTGATTTTCTGTAGGGAAAACAAAGGACAGCTAACAAAGGCGGCAGGCCCTGGACATTGTGCTATTTAAATTGCTACACCCTGAAGACTGGCCGCCAGCAGAGCTACAATGTGTACTTTTCACTTCATGGAAGGCAGTAATAACATTTCAAATGTATATCGAACGCATTACTTCCATCATAGTTTTACCTGTAAACAAGGGTTATTATTTTGGATAAATCCATCCAGACTACAAGCATTCTTTGAGGGTGAGGTTTTGTCCAGTACTCAGCTGTCTGGCTCTCCCTAGCAGGGCCTTCGTCCGCGGTTCTGTCATGTGATCAAATTAACCGCGCTCTGGAATCCCGCCAACAATTATTCTGTGTTTATTCACCTTGCTTGTAATGATTTCATAATGGATGATGGCTATCATTTGCCAGAGTTTATATTTCAATCATGTTCTCCAAAATCGAAAACCTTCTGGTGGATAGTTTTTGTATTCCCAACCGGTACATAGATAATAGATCTCAGACCCGGATGAGGAGGCCTTGGCCTAGACACCAGAGAGCTGGAGATCCAATGATGATGAAATGAGAGATCCACTCCCCCTTCTTGGCTGTGTCGTGCGTTCATTTGACTTTGCATACTTCAACGCTCTGCAGCACAGATGTGTGTGAAGGAGATGCCGGCTGCTGCATGCATCCTGGGCCTTGATTTGACTCCCAGCAGGACTGGGCCTTGATTTGACTCCCAGCAGGACTGGTGGAGAGGAAGCTCCTGTGATGGATGATTTACAGGGCTTGGTAGGGGGTCAGGAAGCCAAGATGGTGGAGGATTTAGGTGGAGAGGGTTCGGCAGGGTTAAGGAGGTGGCTATGATGGAACACTTAGGTGCAGAGGATTAGGTAGGAAGAGATCTCCATCATGGAACATTTAGGTGGAGAGGATTAGGTAGGAAGAGATCTCCATCATGGAACATTTAGGTGGAGAGGACTTTCTGTGTGTCAGAAGTATAAAATGATGGAATATTTCGGTGGAGAGGGTTAGGTAGGATTAAGGAGGTAGCTATCATGGAATATTTAGGTGGAAAGGGTTAGGTAGGATTAAGGAGGTAGCTACCATGGAAGACTTAGGTGGAGAGGGTTTGATAGGGAGTTAGTTGGTGGCCATGATGGAACATTTAGGTGGAGAGGGTTTGATAGGGAGTTAGTTGGTGGCCATGATGGAAGATTTAGGTGGAGAGGGTTTGATAGGGAGTTAGTTGGTGGCCATGATGGAAGATTTCCTCGCTTCAATCGCCACTTTCTCTCTGAGCCCCCCCCCCTCTCTCTCCTCCTCCATGCTGCTTTCTTTGCTAAGCGCTCTGGAAAGTGTTTCGTGTGATGGTTGACAAAGGAGTGGGCCAGCTGCCACACGTCTGATAGCTGTTAATGTATTAATGCCAAGAGGCAGAATGTCTGCTCCACGGCCGTGCTCAGCGCTGGGCTGATAGGATGGGTGCTCTGTCACAGACCGGCCGTCTGGCTGGAATCTGTCTGTCACGTCTTCAGGATGAGCAGTCACTGCCCATACCCGACTGCACCAGCCGCCTGACTGGAACCTCTCCTTCATGTTTTCAGGATGAATAGTCACTGACCCACCACACCTGCTTTACCTTTACCAGGCATTTAATATAGAAGTTATGTTAAAAGGAAAGTTATTTTACAGTGATGGATGGTGTGTTGAATATAAAAATTTGTAAGCGAATTTAACAGAAGCCAGGTGTCTGAAATACGTTAGAGACCATTAAATAGGCATGAGTCAACATGAGTTGTACATGTTCTATTCAAGGGTTGACTGAACAGGTCGAGTTTGACTTGCCAATGCTTTTTCTGTAGCGATATTCAGTAATGGTATTTTAACATTTCGATGTGTTTTTTGGACAATTTGCGGTTAAGTTTAAGTCCAGACTGTAGGCATGGTCTCCGTGGTAAAGTCATGTTATGTCAAACATTGACCTTTTGATTATGTCCCTTTTCTTTTGTCACTGTTTGTAGGCAGAATTCATTGAGGGCATATTGGACATCCTTGTAGTGCATCCCTCAGTTTGTAGCCCTGCCCAGGTTAGATGGCAGATAACATGCTCCAATCCAGATGTAAATGTCAATGTTTTAATAACTGCTCTTGCTGCTGGCATATCAATGAATACAGAGGACAAAGGCATTTTGGCAGTTCAGTCCTATTTCTCTGTTTCTTTTGTTTTCTTTGTATCATTGAAAACAGCCTCAGGCACTTGGGTCCACCTGACGGGACTGGCCCTTCAAGGCGAGGTTTACGGAGCCCTTACAGAGCTCTGCAGGGTGGACGGCACAGGCCTAGCTTTAATCGTTACCGGTTGTAATGTTTTTCAGCCTTACAAAAGGGGTTGGAGAATGAGGCAATTAGCCATTGCTATGTTTTGTATGTTTCTAGTGGGCCTCAACATTTTGTGTGGCTAAGGGAGTTCTATTGAAGACCAGTCATTGAATCATCCTGTAAAAGTGACTTACTGTACCAAGCTGTCCCATGTTGCAGGGAACGTTGCTGTAATGGGGTTGTAAACCTCTCGCATAGCTAGTTTTCATGTAACCAAAAAAAAGGACATTTTTCAGAGTGTCTGTAATTAGCATTAGAGTTATTAGGGGAAAACCGTCTTTGACACTGGTCAAATTAGGCACGCCTTCGATACAGTAATACAACTTGGCGTTTACATGACTAATTTGTTTGCCATCCAGTGGTTAAAATCCACTATTTGTGCCTTGCGTGCCGTGTGCTAGCTGAACAAGCTCATTATAAAGTCCATAGTGTACCCTGTGCGTGTTTCTATGAACATTTATGTAGGTAGGTTTTTAGTTTTAGATTTGTTTGGATTGGCTGAAATACCTCTACAGACGTTAAGATAAATGTATCAAATAAATCTGTCTGGCAGTAAAACGTTTGGTAGACATGTCATGCTACAGTCATTCTCATGACCATTTTACTGATGTTTAAAACGTAGAGTTGGTACACCCACCCTTGTTCTTGTTACTATTTTTATATGGTGGAAAAAATGAGTGCATCAAATCTCGAAACTCAGTGCTAACTAATTGACTTGGCATTTGTAGAATAAATAATGTTGTAACTATGCCTTTATGCCAAGTGTTTCACCATGACGGTTTTCATTCTCTTCCATTTTGTCCAACAATTTCGATTGAGCTCACGCCATCATAGGATAGCATTGCATATGATTTGAAAGCCAACCACACATCAGTCTACGGCCATTCCAATGTGGACAGTTATCATGTTACTGTGTGGAAGCCAATCCTCTGCGTTATCTAGGAGCCTAAGACACATGCTGCATTCCAACACATTCCCATGACTTCAGTGAGTTACGTAA